>BFEA01000345.1:387040-418444 GCA_003427395.1 Chara braunii
ACACACACACACACACACACACACACACACACACACAAACACACACTCACACACACACAGTCACGCGACGTATAGATCCACCTTCGAGGGTGGATTTATTTGCTCCAACCAAACTATTGAGGTCCAGCCTCCTGATGAGTCGGTGTGAGTCCGACGAAACAGTCTGGCGCAGTCACACCCGTTCGTCGAAAACGAACGGGCACTAGGTGCACCAAAAGAAGAACAACAAAAAAAGAAAAGAAGAAAAATAATCTAAACAGAATCTAAAAAGGAAAAATCTGATAAGAATCTAAACGAAATCAAAAGAAAAGAAAATCTAAAAGAACTTACTAAAAAAAAGGAAAACGGCTGCCCTTAAAAAGCGGGCGCCTGTCAGGTGTACTGGGGTAAGAAGCCCCAGTCACTTCGTATTGCACCACCTGGCGCTTCAGTTTAGATAATTGTCTTTTTTTTTTTTTTTTTTTTTTTTCCCTTTCTTTTCCCGTCGGCTACAGCCAACGGGCACATCAGGTCTCGTGGCTTTTCAGTCACGAGCAACCATCCCCCAAGGGCATGGTTCTACTAGCAAAGAGGATCGGATCGAATGCCTGAATCTGGACGATGCTACGGAGATGTGCAGGAAATCGAGATTGAACTACTTTTCTGCCTCTTTGTTTAAAACACATCCAGATTCAGGAGCTCGATCCTATCCCTTTTGCTAGTGGGACCTCAGCCCTGAGGAACCATCGTCCTTTTTTCTTTTTTTTTTTCTTTTTTTTTTCTTCAAAAAAATATAGAATTAAAATTTTAAAAAAAATTGGATCATTCATGCGTGTCATCCTTACGCAGAGGCTATGCTACCTTGCGCGACCGATCGCAGCCATGTGATCCTGATGATTGCACAGTCTGCTACGTTTACCTTCAAGGCTGGCTCCTACTACGACTGTAGTAAGAGCAGCCCTCCTACTTGAAGTGTTGTGGGGCCTGGCCGACCACCCTTCAGTAGCACGACCGGTTCCCCCAGCCTGTGGTTCTGCCGGCCTCGCCCGTTCGAGGCGTCACAGACCCTGTTTACTGGTCGTGCCTTACCGGTTGGCTGCGCTACCCTGGTTTGGCAATCATCTAACCGGGTAGGCCTCGGCACCGGCCAGTTGGCCTTCT
Source organism: Chara braunii (assembly GCA_003427395.1). Taxonomy (NCBI): domain Eukaryota; kingdom Viridiplantae; phylum Streptophyta; class Charophyceae; order Charales; family Characeae; genus Chara; species Chara braunii. Next base: position 388,181 of record BFEA01000345.1, read on the forward strand.
GGTTCAGACCCCAACCTCGTAGGCCCAGACTTCCTATTCCTCCTGCATCGCGGCTATATATCCGGTGCACCCCTGTTTTTAGCCTACTAAGGCCCTTAATCGCGCGGCTTAGCAGCCGCGCGACTTCTTTTAGGTAGAATAAGTCTAGCCTTAGTCCTTCTACGACCATGCACCCTTGTGGCCTTGTCGGGGGCCGCGGATGACAGGTCATACCGCCGATTCCCACTGTTCCGATCGAACATCAATGGCATCACACGTCAATGACGTCACGTGTCAACGACTTCATATGTCAGTGACGTCACATGTCAACACCGTCGTATGTTAATGACGTCATATGTCAACGACGTCGGACTTTAGGTTTCTTAGTTATTGGGTTGGTCTGAATAATCTTTGGCAACGTCAATCTCATCAAGTCTTTCAATCCAAGCAAGGGTCGGGCAGTGTCTGATCTTGAAAAACTCGAGCAGAAACCCTTACAGACGTTTTTGTCCCGACAGCCTTCCCCGCCCCCATTAAGCGACGTCCCCGTCGCTTACCATAAGCAGTATAAGGGAAAGTTTTTATAAGACCTCAGCAAACATATCATATAATCACAGTATATCCGGAATTAAACCAGATTTCATATACTTATACGTAATGAGCGACGTTCCCGTCGTTCACCTTCCTTTCCTTTTATAATTTTCTAGACACTCTTTATGAAATACTCCGTGTAGACTCCATTACCATCAACGAGAAAGGCTTACTTTCAAGCCTTTAATAAACAACAGGTTATTTTCAAGCCTTTAGCACAGAGGCTTACTTTCAAGCTTTATGATTCTTTCGAACTTTCCTTCGAAAGCACTTTCATTCAATCACGAGTTGGAATGGTGTCAGAAATAACCTCTGGCAGGTCTTTCCGCGGAATCTGGAATCCACTATTGGCTTTACCCAACATCATCCCATTGGCTGCCACTCATACTCTCTTCTTGTCTCTCATAGATGGGTCAGGCTTATCCCCCCGATGGGACTCTCTTCAGGCTATAACCCCCTGTCTAGGTCTCGTCAGGCTTAACCCCCCCCGGGTCTTTCATCCGTACAGCACGCACTGCCAGGAATTTAACCTGGGTCTCTCATATTTATGGGGATGCATTCCTAACACCTCAGCATGTCTCTCGCTGCCAGGAGTTTAACCCGGGTTCCCTACGAAACACAAGGATACTCACACTATACTACAGCACGTGCCGACACCATCCCAAAGAGAAATCATCCTTCCAAGAGTCCCTGTCCAGTCCGGTTAATTCCCGAACCAACTTAATTATCATGCATGACTTATCTCCTACATGCCTTGTGAATGCGTCGAGGAGTGGTGTAATCCATAGAGGATAACATATCGACGTCCCCGCCTTAGACTCGAGCCTCACCACTTTCCCTCCGATTCCAGTGTCATACATCCGTTAGTACCCTACCTGCAAGGTTGAACTATCCCTCCCTTATGACCCAAGCTGATCAGACCCGGCCATAAAGTCGAGGCGACCCCATTCACCACAAAAGAAAAGGTGATCAATTTTTCCCTCATGGCGAGCGATAATCGTCAGCCTCACAAGCAAGGTTCCAACAAATATATTCCCACCTTCCTCCCTTTCAACGATAGTGTAGCCACTCTCCTCGAAAGGAAAGACGACAACATTCCGCTATGGACCAGGAACAAAGTTCCGGCGCAGGCCTCACCACCGTCTACGGGGCTCACAAGATTAGGATTCCTCATTGCATGACAATTGAAACAATGCCAAGTCGTAAGGCATGACGAGCAATTGAATCACATGTCCGATGAATAACATGTGTTAATCCAGCCAGACATATGACCCAAGTACACATCATCTCGTTAGACATGCTCTCACATAAATCTCACATTCATAACCACATATACAGAGTCCCATAAGAATTCCAGGTTTTTTCAGTCCTTCACATATGTGATGAATACTTTAACAATATAAGTATTCATCAGCTATTCCACAATACGTTTCTTGCAATGAACATCCAATCATGATAAGAATCTCACAAAGTCCTTTGGTATCACTCTTTTATTTTACAACCAGTATCCAATACCTCTTATGCATAGAGACAGTTGTGAGAAAAATATCATAGTCATTTTACAATTGTCTGTGGCAGTAAGGCACAAATCCATTATTACAAAACAACAGGAGTCACAATCTCATTGATAATCTTTCAATCTCACTACTTTTATTAGCAGTTTACAATTTCCTTGGCTAGCCTAAGACAAAAGTCAGAACCAACTGAACTACAATACAAAAGCAAGAAAGTTACCAAAATTGATGCCGCCGATCTCATTTTTCTTTCTACCAAAAGTTTTCATCAAACTCTTGGAATGAACTTTCGTAGACGTGCACCTGATACCCAATTCCTACTTCGAGATTCATCCAACTCCTCTACTTCATATGCCCCATGTTCTGTTTTCCCAGTGATCCGATATGGTCCTAGCCACCGCCTGTCTAGTTTTCTGGACCACTGTTTTTCTAGCGACATATCATACAACAAGACGATGTCTCCAACTTCCAACGACTCTTTTCGTACACGTGGCCTCTTGTCCCAGCTTTCCTTGTCAGCGTGTCTGCTTTCAGAAGTAGAGACAGACGCATCCTCAATCCGTTCTTCAGTCGCCATGATATGTCTTGCCCTCAATTCCAATAACTCTTCCATCGAAAGTTTCGTTTCCACGTCCTGTTTTTGCCAAGTGGTCAGGAAACTCTCAATTGGAAAAGTCGCATGCCGTCCAAACCATAATGTGACGGGAGCATACCCGGTTGTTCGTTTGATGGTAACATTCTCAACAAAAAAGGTTGCCCTCAAATAAATTGGTCATCTTGATGGTTCCCCCTTGTATCATTTAGCCAACAAGTTAGACAAGGTGGCATGTCCTCGTTCCACGGGTGCATTGGCCTGGGGATGCGCTCTCGTCGTATAACTGAAGCTCACTCCAAGTCTCTTCAAAAACGTTTGCACCTCCTTTGCTCGAAACTTGCCTCCTCGATCCATAACAATCTCTTGAATAAATGGATAACGGAGGTAATACTCCTCAATGCACTCTGCCAAGACTGACCCAGTACGTTCGCGAATGGCATGACCATCAACGAACCCAGTCAAATTATCCCTAGCATCGAAGATATACCTGTACCCATTTATCCCAGGTGGCATTACCAGGAGATCCAAATGCACCATCACGCCCGGTTCTGCCACATAACGTGGATTTAGGGGCTCAAGGTAGCGGATATTAGACCCTTGTTGGCAAGGTAAACAAGATTTACAGAAGTCAATCACCATCTTGCTCATCACTTTCCATAAATAAAGACGTTGGATTTTGTTCAGAGTTACTCGCGCAGATCTGTGCCCGCCGGCCACTCCATCATGCAGAGCAGCAATCACATCCAACTGTCTGGAGGTTCCGCATACCACTCTCTTAGGGACACCATCAGCAGCTTTCTTGAAAAGGTGACCATCACGAACAATGAACCCTTTGCTCTTCTTCATCATAATCGGATCAACCTCACTCTCGTCCAATTCCCCATTCAACCACATGTCTATCTTTTTGTACTCCCCTTCGTACTCCTTCTCCTTAAACGCCTCCTTAATCTCACTGCCTCCTTCTTCCGTGGTCATTAACCGCGGGCGATCTTCATGAAGTAACAAGTTCATGATGAATGACACCCTTCCAATGGTCTGAAAAGCGTCATCAGACTGTCTATAGCCTTGTTCAATCGTCAGCGGATCAAGCATTAGGTCGATGTCATCAGTCAAAGTCAGCCTCATCATTTCCTCTACGGTCTGCTGGCCCCATGGATCCTCTTCGATGAAAGGTTCCTCCACCACGAGTTCTGGACGTACCTCGTGAAAGGTAAGAGCATTCCATATCGATTTCCCATGCCGAGTGACCGCATCTGTCAGGTAGGCAAGATAGTTAATACTCAATTGTGACTCCTCTTCTTTCAAAAAGGCATCGACCGGAACTGATTTTTCTGCCTGATCCGACTCTGGATCCCATTCAACCCGGCTTAGCCCATCAGCGCGATTCTGACTCCCCGAAATCCGTTCGATTTCAAAGTCAAATATCCAAATATAATTCAACCATCGTGCAATGGTGGGATCAGCAGGTGAATAATTCCTTAAGGACTGAGCCAATGCAGTCGGATCCACCCGCAGGATGAAGCGTCTACCGAACACATAATTTCGAAAAATACGGAAACGGTGAAGCACGGCCAAAGTTTCGTTTTCGAACTTCAGAGTCCTGCTCTCAAATCTGAGAGGTCTTTCCTACCCCTCACCATCCTTCTGAATTAAGACCCCTCCTAAGGTCGTGGGCTCCGCATCACTCTCAATAACAAAAGGACGTTTTTCATCATCGTCGCAAAAAGGAACTCCAAGGATCAATCCGCCCTCCCGGAACTCAGTCTTTATATCCGCCACAGCCGCTTGCTGCTTCGGACCCCATTCCCATTTTTGGCCTTTGCGCACAAGCTTTCGCAAGTGCTCCACTCTGGCGGCAAACCTGCGGATGAAAATGCGTCAAAATCCACAGGTTCCAAGGGAACTTCGCACATTTGTGATCAACTTGAAAGGGGTCGGTCATTCCAAGATTTTATTAGTCTTCTTCGCATCCGGCTGGGGACCTTTCTCGTCGCAAAGAAATCTCAGGATCACTGCTCTCTTCATACAATGTTGAGACTTAATCCCACTAGCTGTGAGATTAAACTCCTTCAACCTCTTAAGAACTTTCACCACATCATTGATATGCTCCCAGATAAAGCGGCGAATGCCCGGCAACACCTCCGCCAGGTCTTTCGTTCGAGGCCCTGGAATAGCCAAGTCATCAATATACGGCGAAGTTATGTCTGGACAATAAGGTTGCATAACCCTCGTCATATATCTCTAAACAATAGCAACGACATTTGTCCACCCCTGCGGCGCCACACACATATGGATCAACCCGCGAGGAGTGTGCATTGCCATCTTGGGCCGATCCGCAGTGTAAATGGGAAATTGATCATACCGGGAATATAAATCGATCAGGGTGATGATAGACCTCCCTGCACAAGACTCCGACAGTAGGTCCGCATGTGGGAGTCCACCTGCATCTCCCACTATCACCGAATTCAGCTTCTGAAGGTCCTGAATCCATCGCAGAGTACCATTCGGTTTGATGAAACAGAACCATGGAGATGCATACGGCCCGTAAGAATAATCTGCAACCTTTGTCCGGATCTTTCCATCGAAATATGCGACCACTTTACGGTGATCCTCCGGATTCGGATAACGTGGCCCTCTTACATTCCATGGCTCGTGTGGTACAGTATGAACTCTGATCATCGGGATTTTATCGACATCCAGCCTTCCTCGCTCATCATCATCAAACGCATAGGAAAGATGTTCCCCCCTCAATATATCGATGATATACCATTTTTCTTGCTCAGTAAGGAGGTCCTCCTCCCCAATGATCATGCTTTCCACTCTTTCTTTAGTTAATCGACATGGCCCTTTTTCACCTCTCTCTTTCATTCCACTGACCCACTTCCGCTCCTCACAATAATAGACTTCCTCCGCTTCGCCTTCACACCTACTTTCTTGTACTTACGTTTGGCGTCGGTGTCAAGCCTGCGTCCTCTAAAAAAGGACCCTGTCGAGTGGAGGGCAATTCCTGACCTTCTCCCTTATTCCCCTCCGACGGGGAGTAAACAAGGCGCATAGTTCCTGCCTTTCCTGTGTCCGTGATGATCTCTGTCAAGGTTTGTACCACATTTGGATGAATTGTTGTGTGCGTCGACACAAAATCGATTGTCTGCCCAATATCAGGTAGAGTCAGCGAGAACTCATGAGGATTCGACTCCTCTCCTAGTGATTCCTTCTCCCGTCTCAACTTCTCTGACTCCGGGAAGGTATACGATTCCGGGTTCAGCCGGTTCCGCGAGCAATAGGGTCCAGCGTTCGCACACTTGACTACTTCGTAATAACCACAGACAGGATCGCAAAGGATCACAAACATGTTCCCATCATGCTTGTTAATGATGATGCTCTCCGATCGACATAGGAATGCCCTTCCCAGAAGCACCTCGTGTTCCACTCTAGGTAACACGTAGAAATAAGAGCGGACTTTGACCTTTCCGACCGTGACGAGAACGCAATTGGCTGTCCCGCAGAATGGGATCAATCCGCTAGCGCCCGCCAAAAACTCATAGTCATCTCGGTTGATCTTCAACCCAGCTTCGATGGCATGGCGCTCATGAATGATATTGATCTCGACTTCATCATCCACAAGTGTCGAATACTCCTGCTGTCCAATTTGGACCTTCATATGGTCGGTTGACACACTTCGCCAATCCATCTTCGTCCCAGGCGGCGACCAGTTAGCCTCGGGCGGAATGACTTAGCCGAGCTTAACAGTCATGACTCTCTTGCGAGTCATCCGCTGTTTAAACTTTTCTCGAATCTTCGACGATACCGCCAAAATTTCCTTCAGCGTGACCAAGTCGTGCTGACTTTCCAGAATCTTATCGACGAGTCGCTCGATATCGACCCCCTGCTCCACGGGGATCGAGTAAATATTTTTCTTCTTTCACGGTTCTTCCTCGCTTGCTTCGGCCTTCCCTTTCTCCGGCTCCCTTTCCAATGCACGACGACGAGCCCGTTCTTCCTTTTCGGCCCGCAACTTCTCATCCTCATTATCCTCATCGTTCTCACTAATGGGGATAGACTCTTCTTCCACTGCCTTTTCAGACTCTCTTTCCTTCTGAAGCTGCTCGTTTTATCGCCGCATCCGAGTCTGGACGGCTACAATTAGAGCACTCCTCTTTAGCACAGGCCTAGGTCGCATCATGCTTACCATTGGCCCAGTTTGTGATGCTTCTCTCGGAGCAGACGTCCCTGCTTGGCCAGACGCATCTTCCCTTTTATCACCCCATTCGCCGAAGAGAAAGACATTCGGCAATCCAGGTCAGACTTCCTCCATGTCCACGCAAAGTCGGATGATAGAGTTCCGGCATCGGGTAAGCCGCCTTGTGATGGTTTGCGCTCGTTCCACCACTTGTTCCCTAAACCCTTCTGGTTCCGCCGGCGAGTCGTCAATATGTAACGACGCCATGGCCTCCTCGACCTCGGCCAACCACGCTTCTTCGGAAGAAGCAATCCGGGACGTCGTCGGCAGCGAACGACCCATTCGGCGAAACGCTTGCTTCCTCATACCCCCTTCAATGTTGGGGTCGATCATGTTCCCTTCGTAATCAAAGACTTCACCACATATGGTGGTGAAGACCATCCCTTCCTTCTCATCTTTTGAAAGGAGTTGGCAAAATCGCATAATATGGCCCTTCCCCGCGCAATAGTTACGTGGCTTCCTGCTGCCACGCCCAACGGTCTCGTTGTCCGTTCTCACGGCCTAGACCGCGGCCTCTTCCATCTTGCGGTTGGAACTGCCCTTGATCTTGGGAACTTTGTCCTGACGAACCACCGCCAGCAAGCCATTCCCTCCTTGATTATTTTGTCCACCGTTCTTCCCCTGTTTACGTGAAGTCCCCTGTCCGCCTCAAATTTGATTCAAGACCTTCCTCTCCGCCTTTGTCAACTTACGAGGCGGCTCCTTTTCCTCCTCGCTCTCACTGTTGCTTTCTTCTTCTATTGACTCTTTTCCCTTCCTCTTACTTTTTTTCTCGTTGGCCATCATGACTTGAAACTTCAGTCTTTCCTCCTTCATGCCTTCCATCATTTCTCTCATGCAGGTCAAAGTTTTGTAAATCCCACCGTCCTTCACCTCTCCCAACTTCACCTTTTCCCGTTCCTCTTTTTTCTGCCTCAACAGCCGGTAGAGGATATCGTCGAACTTCCCCACCAGCGCATTTTGCCGGACCTTAGTCCAGTTATACCTCCCTTGCATCCCTTCAACCAACTTCGACTGTTCGACGTCGTTGAAGTTGTCAAGGAAGATGAGGCAGCGATCTTTGTCGGACAGATCCGGGATTAGGCGAGCCACACGCTCGAATTCCAATAAAAATTGTTTGGTAGTACCAACCTTTTTACGATCCACCGCCCTCAAATCCTGTAGGTCGAGCAACCAATCTCTGAGCTGGTACTTCTCTAACAACCGCGCCTTAAAATCTGACCAATCACGAGAGATCCACACCAGCTCATCGATCTCGTCTCGGTACCCCACCTGGCAGTACCTTTTAACCATGCGAAGCATCTTCTCATCTGTCCATTCGTTGCTATATCCCAATTGCTCGAACTTGTCTGCCAAAGAAGAGGCATGATTTCTGTCGAACAACGGAACATCAATCTTAGGGTAGGGCTCCCACTGCGACTGTCGGATGACCCGTGCCAGTTCTTGAATGTCGTTCCTCCCATCGTCAACGTTGTCGCGACGTCCTGCGGCACCGTCCATCTAGAGACAAAAACATAAACCGAAACATTTAGTCTAGGGGCTTCGTGTCATATATTACGGCTTCTTCCTTGCAATTGTAGAAGTTCAGAGATTGCTAGACTTTTTTCTTAGACAACCACTACGACATAATTTTTTCCTTACTCCATTCTCGAGTGTCGTTCCACCAGGGACAACACAGGATGCCAGTCGCACGACCGCCCCTCAATAGCACGACCGGCCGCCCCTGCTTGAAGTGTTGCGGGGCCTGGCCGACCGCCCCTCAGTAGCACGACCGGTTCCCCCAGCCTGTGGTTCTGCTGGCCTCGCCCGTTCGAGGAGTCACAGACCCTGTTTACCGCCCGTGCCTTACCGGTTGGCTGCGCTACCCTGGCTTGGTAATCACCTAACCGGGTAGGCCTCGGCACCAGCCAGTTGGCCTTCTGGTTCAGACCCCAACCTCGTAGGCCCAGACTTCCTATTCCTCCTCCGTCGCGGCTATATATTTGGTGCACCCCTGTTTTTAGCCTACTTAGGCCCTGAATCGCGCGGCTGCTTAGGTAGAATAAGTCTAGCCTTAGTCCTTCTACGACCGTGCACCCTTGTGGCCTTGTCGGGGGCCGCGGATGACAGGTCATACCGCTGATTTTCGCTGTTCCGATCGAACATCAATGGCGTCACGTGTCAACGACGTCATATGTCAATGACGTCACATGTTAACACCGTCGTATGTTAATGACGTCATATGTCAACGGCGTCGGACTTTAGGTTTCTTAGTTATTAGGTTGGTCTGAATAACCTTTGGCAACGTCAATCTCATCAAGTCTTTCAATCCAAGCAAGGGTCGGGCAGTGTCTGATCTTGAAAAACTCGGGCAGAAACCCTTACAGATGTTTCTGTCCCGACACCGCTCCATCTGCCTGTCTGTCTGTGGTGCCGAGCCGAACTTGGCTTCATCTTCGTGTCGGATTCCTACATGAGAGCAGTCCAAAATGCCGACATGAAGCGAGTATCGCGGTCGCTGACTATGTCTTCTAGTACACCGTGGCCACAAATCCAACCGGTGTGCAAGAGGCGTGCCAAATCGGGAGCCGTGAAGTAGTACTTGCAAGGGAGAAAACGCGCGTACTTACTCAATCGGTCCACGACCGTGAGGATGCCGTCGTGTCCGAGGAGGTCGCGGGGGAATGGTCCGGTGACATTCATGGCAATGGAGAGACCGGGTTCCTGCGGGATCGACATCGGGCACAGCTCGCCGTAGGGGCTGCGGTTGCGGGGTTTGCTTCGTCGGCAAACTTCGCAAGAGTCGCAATACCTCGTGACGTCGGTGATGAGGTCGGGCCATCGGAATCGCTGTCGAAGCCGTGCAATAGTGCGGTTGACTCCGAAATGGTCGGCGAGTCGCGAATCATGATACTCGCCGAGGAGGCGAGTCCGAAGATGGCGGTCGTGTGGGATACATAGTAAGTCCTTGCCCTGCGAGTGCACGAGCAAGTACCCATCGACGATGCAATAGTGGCTGGTCGGCAGGTGATCCGAAGATAGCTGCGCATATAGCGTGGCGAAATCTGGATCGGACTCATAGCCCCTGATGAAGTGTCGCTGGAGTTCCTCGTCGAATGCGAAGGCATGATGTGTCATAGCGCAAAGATCAGGTCTTCGTGAGAGTGCATCTGCTGCGCGATTGGAGAGGCCGGAAAAATGTTTCGGTGTGAAGTCAAATTGGTCGATGAAGTACATCCATCGTCCGATCATGCTGCTCACCGTATCCTGCGTCTTGTAGTAGGTCAATGGATTGTTGTCTGTAACCCATGTGAACCCACGACGACCAAGGAGGAAGTGCCGCCATCGCTTGAGAGTCATGACGAATGCGAGCAGCTCCTTCTTCCTTGCATCATCAAGTGAGTTGATGGGAGGCACTTTGTGGCTGAAATACTCCACAGGGTGCCAGTCGTCGTCGTCGTGTTGTTCCAAGACTGCCTCAATGCCATAGCCGAAAGCGTCCGTAGTCACTCTCGTCGGCAGGGTGGGGTCATAGATGCTAAGGACGGGTGCCATGAGCATGGCCGTCTTGAGTATTTGGAATGACCGGCGTGCATCGTCATCGAATACGAATGGCACCTTCGGCGATTGTAATCTCGTCATAGGTGCAGCATAACCAGCCATTCAAAATGCCCATATCGCGTCTTGAACGCGGTCTTGTAGCGGTCCTCCTTGCGAATCTCGAGTTGGTGATATCCCGACTTGAGGTCAAGCTTGGAGAAGAACTTGGCACCGCCCAGTCGTTCGAGAAGGTCGTTGATGCGTGGGAGAGGGTCAGCGTTTCTGATCGTCTGTGCGTTGAGCTTGCGATAATCGATGCACAACCGCAAATCCTTGTTCTTCTTCCGGACGAAGAGAACAGGAGCACCGTATGGCGATGAGCTAGGCCGAATCCAACCTTTCTCAAGAAGGTCGTCGAGTTGTGCCCGAAGCACACTTAACTCTTCCCCGCTCATTCGACAGATGCAACCACGTGGAGGTATGGCCCCGTCCTCGAGGATGATGTCGTGGCGGATGGGCCGATCCGGTACTACTCCATGTGGGCCTTCGAACACGTCGCCGTAGGCGTCGAGAAGCTCGGTGATGCGTGGATCCGAAGATGAGTCCGTCGGTGAAGCGTCACGGGACGGGAGGGCATGGAAAAAACACACCCCCATCTCCTCGATGTCGTCTTTGATGATGGAAGCTCGCATGCTTGCGGCGGACACCACGTGACAGCTGATTGAAGGGTGAGGAGGAGCTACCGTGCATGGGACTAGTACTACGTTCCAATCACGAACGTGAACGGTGTGGCGGTAAAAGTTCATCGGGTGATCCTCGCTTTGCAGTCATGACATGCCCAAGATCATGTCGAATTTGGTGTCCAGAATGTCAAAGGACACCACCTCACTTGTGTGACGGGCAAAGTACACTGGGACGTCATCAATGCACCGGTCGATTGACTTGTGCGTGTGACCGTCCGCCAACGTGACTTGCGTAGGCTGGGACTTCCTTCCGACTCGTGGGCCAAGGTCGGCGCGTACCATAAAGTCTTGGCTCATGTAGTTGCGAGATGCTCCGCAATCAATCAAAGCGCTGCAGGTCGCCTCTCCGATCTGAATGTGTACATATAGCAATGGTGCGTCGATGTCGTCGTACTGTTGCGTCTTGAACTCGCGGTCGATCTTCGCAATGTAGGTGTGAAGGTCGACAACCTGTACTCCGGCGTCCATCAACGGAGTCGGTACTGCAGTGTGCAAGTAATCCCGCAATTGTGCCATGAGCACGTTGCAATGCGGTTTCGACAATCGACCGGACGGGGGAAGGGGCATCCATTGGAAGTCCGCAAATGTCAACGGGTCGAGCTCTTCAAGTCTTGACCATGACGTTGAATCCCCGGCGGTAGATGGTGGCGAAGTTGCCAAATCGGTTGCCGATGGTGATGAAACCGTGCATGCGGTAGATTGTTGCACGTGGAGCGGCTGGTCCAGCGGTGGGACCAAGCATACCGAGAACTTACGACATTCGCATCCTCCCAGATGTGTAGGAGGCCGCTAGCAAGGCGGCCGAATCTGGCGGAGTGGGAGGTGGAGTCGCCTCACCTCCCGCGAAACGTAGTTTTCCGAGTTAAGACGAGGCCGCACATCCTCCTTGGCGTGATCCTGTCAAAGGGAGGTCTTGTGCTTGGTGCTATTGCACCAGTAATAGCAGCCGTAACGGCCGCGGTACTTGTACTCGGCTCAGTCAAGTTGAACTTGACCCATGGTGGTGTTGGTTGTCCGTTTCCGGCCTGCGATGCTGATTTCGCCTTCCCGTTTCCTCGGGACTTGATGTTGCTTCGCGGCTGGACAGCAGCCACCTGATCTCCCTCACGTGACGCTTGGGTGGTTGTCGGGTCTTCCACAGTGTTGTCTGATTGGACTGCAACGAACTGCTGTTGTCGCGGACCAGTTCTCACCTTCTCCACATAGGTTGGCTGCCACGTTGACTTCTCGTGTGCAGCCGCCCTGTTGGTCTTGATGATCTCCCTCGCCTTGTCAATGATTTCAGCGAAGGTTGCATATTGCTCGCGATCACCAAGTGTGAGGCTCAATGCAGCACATGACCTGTTATAAAACTCGCGGTGCAGATGCGAAAATGGTAGATGTTGCCGTGAGCCAGTCACGTGTTGCTGTATTGCCTTGTGTCATGGCGAAGAGACGGTTGATGGCGAGTGCAGGTGCGTCGTTCACGATGAACCGCTTATTCCATAGCCGTGTTAACTCTTCCCATGTGATCTTGTCTCTCAGATCTGCGACGTCGACGCCGTGGGTGGATGCCAGGTGGCTTAACCAGATCTGGCATCCGCCCTTTGAGTTAAGAAACAGGGCGCCGACGTATGCGTGTTTGGTGACTTGCAGAATCCGAAGTTGCGTCGTGAAACCTTCTCACCCGAGGACCGGGTCCTGATGCGTGTGGTCATCGAACTTCTCAATTTGAAAAGTTGACATCTTGTAATGCTGTGTGCTGTTGCCATTCTTGTTAGGCAACTGCAGTTGCTGGACCTCAGTCTTCAAGGTATCCAGCTGATTGTTGATGGTGGTCGGCTCAGCGAAGGTGCTGATGTCGCCGAGCATTGCGACGACGTGGTCGACGGGTTCCTCCAATTGGCAGTTAGAGGGTGGACTGCTGGACACACCAGCATCTGGTCCTAGTACAACTTGTTCCAGGTCCAGTACACGGGAATTGAGTGCCCGTGTAGCATCCTCGTGGCTCTGCACTGTCCGGCGGAGGTTTGCCAACTCCTGGTGCTGTTTCTTCAGATCCTGGTACTGTTGCTGCAGTTCCTGGTTCTGTCTCTCTAACTCAGACTGTTGATAGTTGCAAGCGTATAATAACCGTGTCACGAGTTTGGAGAGGAACTCCTTGTGCTGCTCCTCCGGTGTCGCGTCGTCGCCATTGGACGGTTGAAAGTGCCAGAACTTGAGTCTTTCGATGCTGGCGGCTTCATGCCGCTGCAGTAGAGCCTGGGTATCTGCGTCTGCTTCGGCCTGTAGCCGCTGCTTCAGCCTGTAGGCGGGCATCCTCGGCTGCCAGTTGGCGCTGTTCCTCAGCCTCGATCAATTCGAGTTGAGTCTGGAACCGCTGTTTGTAGTCGGCAATAGACTCGTTGGCCAGTTGGCCTGGCATGCCCAGAGTTGCGCCCGTCATGGTGGCGGGGCATTGCTGACGTGGCACTGCTGACATGGCACTGTGGCTGACGTGGCACTACTAAGGTGGCATTGTTGTTGTGGCACTGCTGACATGGCACTGTGGATGACGTGGCACTGCTGACGTGGCACTGCTGACGTGGCACTGCTGACGTGGCACTGTACCAACTCGGAAATGCATGCAAAGGGGTGGGTGGGAAGGAAAATGTGGGTAGGCAACCAACCCAACAATACTTTCCTCCGACCCTAATCAACAGATAAAAAATAAAAAATAAAAGAGGTCTACTTCCCTTTTTTTTTTTTTTTTTTTTTATATATGTCGATCTGTTATGAGTGAGACATGTCGGAAGAGTACTATGAATGAAATCTAGGCTAGTTTCTGCAAAGTTTCGGCTTTTACAAACTGCGATCTTGAAAAAAAAAAATTGTGAAATGGAGAAAAAATGCGATTTTCAGAAAAGAACGAAATCCCGTTTCTGAGAATATGGCAACCTCCGAATATGCCTAACGAATTGTTGGCAGGCTTCGCAAGATTTCGTTTTTCAAAAAAATTTGCGAGATAGAATGAAAATTCGATTTTCAGAAAAGAATAATTCTGTTTTCCGATAATATGACCACTTTTATCGTTATCCCAATATGCCTAGAAAACGAAATACTAACATCAGGAAATTTCAGCTATGTATGCGAAATATCAGAGAAACGAAATGCTACTATCAGGAATTTTCAGACAAAACGAAATGTGATTTATCAGAAATTTTTCAGATATTTGTTACGTGAAAACGAAATACCAATATCAGAAAATTTTAAGGTAAAACGAAATGCGAATATCAGAAATTTTCAGATAGTTGTTGCGAGAAAAAAAAAATTCAGAGATTTGACGAAGTCCTTCTTGATTTACTGATGAGTAATCACTAGATCAAGCAAGCTGGGTACTTGATTGAGCGGGTCCTCTGAATGAGAGGTCCGCTCCGATACCAAACTGTTGCATACTGTAACGGTGCAGACCAGAACAAGAACCGACCTCCCAATACAAAGTACAAGATAACGTAGCGGAAGACTTAGATACCAATGATCCGAACAATCAATATTGCAATGCAGCCCTGAACATACATCATCATCATCGTTCCATGGTGTGAAAGGGGTCTGGCGCTTCACACAGGAAGAYTGCGCCARCCCCAAYCATACACAGACGAAGAAGAAGGGGGTTAGACGAAGAGGAGGGGAAGATGGGAATGTCGTCAACACCAAGTCTTCGGCACAAGCCCAAATAGTCCCTCGTCAAAATGTTTGAATCCCAAATGTCGAGTCTGGATCCAATGTCGTCAAGTCTCAAGTCACAACTCTCTCTCTCTCTCTATCGTGGTCTGCTGATCCTGAGAAGTCAGGTGGTGAGAGGGTGAGAAGAAATGGTGGAATTAGAAGAGGAAGACGAAGAACTCTCTCTCTCTCGGTGTCCAGTACTAACCTGTGAAGTTGGCGCCTTGATGCAGGTACCTCGAAGATGGAGCTGGAGCTATGGCGCCACAAGTAAGTACCGCTGGCCTCCGCCAGCCATCTCTCTCCAACGCTACCACTACCGGCTACTAGCGCCCTGCGCTGAAGACTACTACTACAGCTATGAGCGCCCAACGCTGAAGACTACTGCTAGCGCTTACTACTACTGCCAGCGCTCCTCCTGAGTGCTGCGGCTGAATCCTAAAGACTACTCATCCTACTGTCCAACTACCTACCCGTGAAGTGCATGGGAACTTCCTATGTACTACTTGGGTGCCTCCTGACTGCAGGCGAGGCAGTCAAGGAGGCTGCTCTTGCCAATGCCGAAGGGAGGCAGGGGCTGCCGCTGCAGCTCCTGCTTCAGCTGTCGTGGGGAACAGGCCAGAAATAGCTTGTTCCCGAACCCTGTTTTTGTGCCTGAGTCTTAGGGGAGGTCGAACACAATGAGGGCCTGAAAATGGCCCTCCGTTTCAGGCTGAAAAGCCTCAGGCCCAGAAATAGGCTGAAAACGGAATAGGGCCTGCAGGCCCAGGCTGAAACGACCCAGGCCTGTAAGCCCTATTTTCTAGGCTTTTAGGCTTTTAGGCTGAAAGTGCGGGACCGGCCCTGCAGGGCCCGTGTGGCTACGCAGTATGCCACAGAGAGAGGGAGACCTTGAAGTGGGAATGAATGTGGCTACGCAGTATGCCACAGAGAGAGAGAGACCTTGAAGTGGGAATGAATCTTTCGCGATAACGCGGAAGATTCATTCTCATTTCAACGTACACATATAGAGGAAGATTCATTCTCGTTGGAAAGGTCTTTTTGCAGAATGTTGTATGTTTTTTTTTCTTTTTTTTCCTTTTTGTTTTTTTCCGTTGTCCTACCGGTTGTTCGAGGCTCGGCAATAAAGTCCGAGTTAAAGTCCGAGGCTCGGGAATTCAACCCCGAGTTATCCCGGCACAATTCGGGCAGTAAGCGAATCGGGCTGTAAGCGAAACATACTGATGCTGCCGCGATAACTCCGGCCTCCATCATTGTTTTTGGAATAAATGATGGGAAAAAAAAAACAAAAAACGGTACTGCAGTGTGACGTGAATCATGCCCAAAACCTCAAATCGGCCCTTCCCAAATCCGCAGATTTTGCGTATTTGGGGTCGCCGTGTGAGTATACCCTAAGTGACAACAGAAGCTCAGGTACCAAAATTCTGGTACATCCCCGTTTGCCCCGCTTCTGAATGATGACATGCCAAACCTTGTCTCAAGGCTCTTCTTGCAAGGCGGATACCGCGTGGACATCTGACCCCACGTCCATAGGTGAGCAGCAGGAACTTCCCGCCAGTGCACGCTGATTGTGGATGGCACGGCGAATGGCAATAAAATCCCTCAGTGGAAATTGACATTCCGCCTCAGAGTCTTCTTGCGCGTCCTGGGGTTCGCGGCATTTGCACAGCACAATCCCTCCGCGATTTGAGTTCTGCAACGATGTCACAAGTTTACAACCTGTTTGTTATCAACAAGTCGGGAGGCCTAATCTACTACAAGGTGAGCTGGCCGTTCTGTCTTTCTGCAGTCTCTTCTCTCGTTTTCTTCTCTTCCCCCCGCCTTCATTACCTATGCTTCTCGACCTTCTGTCCGCGTCTTTCTTTCCCGGGTTTTACATGCGGAAAGGGTTTTCCCTCGATTGAGCTGGATATAGCACAGTCTATAATATTCGGAGGGGTCGCTAACTATCTTGTCAACAGTGGCATTGCAAATGGCTCTTCGTCGAAAAAAAACGAAAAATGAAAAAGCGAAGATCAGACTGATGAATTGAGATCTTGGTCGGTCACCCGATACCGGATTGCAGGGAAGGCAATCAGCAGTCTCTCTGCGAATTTGCCTCGCCTCGGGTCTACGTCACTACCTTCATCTCCTTCTCCGTCTTTCCACTTCCTCCTCCGTCGTTCTTCTTCTTCTTCTTCATATTATTAGTAGATTTACTTTTGTGTTTGTCCTAGTAGTGGTAGGTGTTGCCTTTTTGTCTATTTTTCGTGTGTGTGTGTGTCCTCATGTTAGGGAAGACAGCTTCGTGATCCAGCGGCCTAGCTCAGTTGGTTAGGCACGCAAGTGGCATTCAGGGGGCTGTGGGTTCGGGCGCCATGACCGCCTGCAGCGCACTTAGTGCAAACCGACTGTGATACTCCGCTTGATACCCCTGATCGGTAGTAGGGTCTATGACCAACACGGGTGTCAGTGTGAGCGTGAGTTGGTTGTGTGTGGTGTGTGGGAGAGTGTTGACCTTAGCCACTACTGCTACTCGATGCGGGGTGGGGGAAGTAGATGGAAGGCGCATCTACTGGCAAAATGCTCGGTCTTTGCGTTAGCCGCCCCCCCCCCAACGGGCGGGCCCATCCTACTCCCTGACCACCGCCGATTAGGGCGGTGGGCAACATGCATCTCCTTAATTCTGAGAGGTAGCTATGCTTGCAGGGGTCCTCTGTATAGGCTAAGAGGTAGTGGTAGGTAGATAGTGACAGGTGAAATCGAGAGAATAAGAGAAGACGAAGAAAAAAAAAAAGACAGCATCATGCGAGGCTCTTCGCGACAAAGCAGGTAAAGTGGGGGAAGGGGACGCATTGAAGCTCTGCGATTCAGGTTACATCCGACTACAGCACAGTATGATAGAGCATCGAGATAGGAGGATTTCGATCGGGAGCTTTGTCGCAGGAGGAGGAACGATTATGATGGCAGAATTGCTGGAACTGCTGGAACTGCTGGAACTGCTGGACTGATCTGTGTTCCGTGGCGCAGTGCACCTATCGATTTGGGGGGGTAGGGAGGAGGGATCCAGAGATCGGAGAAGGCAGGCGTACGAGGGCGAGAGAGAGAGGGAGGCCGGCGTAACGTGGTAGTTGATGACGGAACAGACGAGGGGCTCCGTTTATGTGCCGACAACAATGTGTGTGCGCGCGCGCGCGCGAGAGAGAGAGAGAGAGAGAGAGAGAGAGAGAGAGAGAGAGAGAGAGAGAGAGAGAGAGAGCCAATAAATAGAATTTTACCCGTAAGCAGCTTCTCCAAGAATTTTACCCTTGTGTTCGTCTTGGCCCGTCTCCTCCTTCCTTTCCGTTGCCTCCTGCAGCCGCTGTGCATATTGTCACTTCCTCTCTCGCCCTCTCTCTCTCTTCCCCCCCCTCTCTCCCCCCCCCTCTCCCTCCTCTTCAACTTACTACTCCGGAAGCTCGCCCAATTGGCCATCTCCTGTACCTTCTCTTTCTCCTCTTTCCCTCTCTGGTCCTGTTGCTCCTTTTTGTTTTCATCTCCCTCCTCGTACTCTTCTGCTCTCTTCTCCTGTCTTTCTCAACTCTTCCCCTGTTCTGTCCCTATGTCTGCCTACTCCATCTCTTTCCCTGTGATCCCCCCTTCGGCTTCATCGTCAGCCGACTGTCTGCTGCCCGCTCTCTCTCGGTCTTGAAGCACACGTTAGACACTCCTCCTACGCCGTCTCCTGATACTATATGAGTTGTCATCAACTTGTGGCTTATGATGCTGGGGCTCGGTCACGAAAAGAGTTTCCGTGTGTTTGGAGATTGGACGGGTGAAGAGATACCGACCTTCATTCGTCTTTTATCTACGGTCAATCTCTCTCTTCTTTGTTTTTGGTCAATTTTTCTCTTGATTTGGTAAAAAGAAAAATGTCTTCCCATAATTACCGAGAAATCCCGGCCCTAGCCGCTACTATCACCCGAGCTCAGGTGTTGTGCGGCGGATAATAGAGAATATGGCCCCTTTTTGGGGGGGCGGGGGACCTTGTGCGGCAGATAGTAGGGAATATGGACCCGAACAGTAATAAATCACCAAGGATTCGGGTCCTAAGAAGTTGCTTCTGGTGTGTGTACCATTCAGTCACCACCAGGAGGCTCGTGTCGTCGTAAATCTTCTCGTTCTCTTATCGCGCACCCTGCCATCCTCGTCGCCGTCAATCTTCTCGTTCTCTTATCGCGCACCCTGCAGTCCTCTTTTGTTTTCTCGTTTTTCGTTTCCTTTTTTCTCTTTGGTCAGTGTGAGGCAATGACCTAGAAGGAAAAGTCAGTAAACAGAGGGCTTGTTGCTGCTGGAATTATTGTCAACAGAAACGCCATTTGCCTCAGATAATACGGTTAAGTTCAATCATGGCAAATGTCAGAAGTGCCGTTCGATCGGCAGTTTCAGTGAGCATTTGAGAGAGCATATATGCTGATATGAGAGGCGAAAGCAAGCACACACTCAGAGTGTGAGAGAGAGAGAGGTGAGCGCAATCCCGATTTCATATTGTGTAAGAATAATATTACAGTATGTTTGTCTACTGTGCACTGTCTCTTGGCTGTGGTTTGTGCCGTCGTTTTCCTTTTGGTCATGTTATTTTTCTCGTGCGCTTGTGGTCTCTTATGTTAAATCCATGCATTTATGGAGAGAATGTTTTTTTCCCCATCTTGTTTTCTTTGGGCTCGCGTCATCTCGTTTGTGTTAAACATCCATGCGTGTGTGGACAGGACTTCGGTTCAACTGCAAAGCTTGATACAAATAACAGTCTCCAACTGGCGAGTGTATGGCACTCTCTTCACGCCATCTCCATGGAGTTTTCACCCGTTCCGGATTGCACCGGAATCGAGTTCCTGGAAGCTGATAATTTCGACTTGCATTGTTTTCAGACTCTGACAGGTGGGTCATTTCCTGAAGAAGCTGAATTAAGGAGTTGAACTGTAAGAAGGAACGGAAGATAAAAGTAAATAACAATGAATCACTGCAGGGGCCAGAAGGAAAATATTCAGGAATTGAAAAGGAGGAAACAGAAAAAGAATGCACAGAAACGCATGCCCTCTGTTCGTCACCACGCCTTGCACTCACCTTGTCAAGCAAGTGCCCACTGCAAACCCACCACAGAAACTTACACACCCTGTATCAGCTGGATTCATTTTCAGTACTGCTGTTCGTTGTCAGGAGATTCGACTGCTTGTTTTTCATTTTAGCGTTTGTTTCCTTCCCTCCTCGTCCTCTTCTGTCCCTTCTCTCCCCCCCCGGGGGCGGCCCCCACTCCGGTTTGCTTGGTCTCTCGTTTACTTGATTATTTTATAGATGTGTCAATGAAGGAATTCACGCACCAACAGGTTGGTTGCTTTGTTGGTGGTTGGAATGTGGCTTGGACTTGGTCTGGGGATTGGTTGTGCCATGATGTACGGGACGTTGTAATTTTGCAGGGACGAAGTTCTTCGTGGTGACAGAGACGGGAGCAGTGGGAATTGATGGTCTGTTGAGGGTAGTATACGAACTGTATGCAGATTATGTCCTTAAAAACCCATTTTACGAGGTGGAGATGCCAATCCGTTGCGAACTGTTTGATTATCACTTGAGTAATCATATACGAGGGGGGAAGGACCGACCCACAGGTGGCTCCTTCCGGTAACTGGGATCTGCTACTGGCAGAAATCTGGCTGCACATTCCTATTCCTTCGCGAGAACCACTTTCACTTTGGGTTTTTCTACTCGTATATTCTTGGTACCTTTCTTTGATTGTCTTCGGCCTCATTTGTCAGCAATCCCTGTGGTAGTGCGCATGGAGATTTGATTTTTTTTCAGCTGCTGTGGCAGACAAAGAAGAATGGTTTTCTCTCCTTTCCAAGGGATTGATTGATTGATTATAATTTTCCCAGGGTGCAAGAACACCTATGCATGTGAAATAAAAAGGCTGCTTGGTGAAGTTCTTCTCAATGGCCAATTCTAAATGAGTTAAACAACGAATTAACATGAAAATGAGCTTTTGTGTTTTTATCCCGAGTCTGTTTATCCCACTCCCCTCCCTTTCCTTTGTCCTCCCATTCCATGTCTGTGCTGTATACATGTCTCTCTCTCTGTGTCTGACTCTGTTTTTTTTTTTTTTTTTTTTTTTTTTTTTTTAATTTAAACACGTTAACCTTTCATTAAAAGAATCAGACTGAGGCCGGACCACTGAGAGCATTACTCAGCTTCGCTTACAGTCTTAACGACTGCACAGTCAACAGGACTGCATATGTAAACCTTTCAATTCCATTCATCCCCACCATCTACTGACCTGCGCTCTTTTCAACAAACCCTGGCTACTATAATTTCCCAAGCCGAATTAGTTCAACACCGCCTACTCTACCTTCCTATTACTATCCTACCTTCCCTAACTCTATTACTAAAGAAAAAGGGCCTAAACCGGCCTGCAAACCGTCCTACGAGTGTCTGGTTGGAACGATAGTTCCTCAGGTCCTTGGCACTCTCCGCCCACCTCCCAAAACTGGTCTACCTGCGACCCCAACCATGAACCGAGATACCCTGGTTCGAAAAAGGAGACTGCACCAGGCCAGCAAGCTCCCAACAAACCCAAAGAAGCCTAACTGAATCAGATGAGGTCTCAGAAAGGATAACGAGACCACGCCAACTAAAGCCAAAAACCTTCCGAATTCACTCCCTTCTTTATCTTGCAGACTTCAAATCGGCTCACCGTCTTACCTCCCTTTCCTGTGTATGGTGGTCTTAGTCCTGTAGCCACTTTGCAATCACTAGCCCTCTTGTCCTGTGCACTCCAGCCAGCCGGTTACCAATTGCCCAAGTTTTGAGGAACCACCAGAGAGCTCGCCTTGGCGCCTTCCCACAGTTGGCCTTTTTCTGCCAGTCTGCCCGGATTGATTGCCTCTGCGTCCGGTTAACTGCCGCCTTTATCTCCACATCTGAGAAGGGAATGCCTTTAAATCTGGACCTATTTCTGTCAGCCCAGATGACAGAGCAGATAGCAGCTCTGACCACATGTGCCACATATGACCAGCCCCTCTCTCGTCCTCTTTCACAAAACCCAGCAGCACTCATCTCTCATCCCACTCTACCTCTTGACCTCCCATCTGCACCCAGTGGTAGGCCCACCGTCTCCATATTCTTTTGAGGAAAGGCCAGGTACAACGGGTACAGCCCAAGGGTACTGGTGCTCCGCGGCCATTTAACCAAACTGCCAACGGGGTAACCATTAGAGATAGCATCCACAGAAGACTAACCTGCTTAATATCTGGCAGCTCCAACAGAATACTCCATAGTTTCAAGAAGTCGCTTGTCCTCGATTGCAGATCCTCGGTGAACGCTGCCCCCCATCTGGTAACAGCTACATCCGCCGGGGACCGTGACTTACCGTCTGCCAGCTTGTAGGAGTCACCAACTGAAATGCTTGCCAGATCTAGTTTGCTTTCAGCCCATCTCCATGCCCTTGGATCGATGCAAAGCTGCTTCAGAGGGACCCGTCCAACCCATTTCGCTGTCACAATCTCCCCTTCATTGTCTTTGTGCTCCAGTACTCTGATCTGAAGCGGATTCTGCCATTGCCTAATAACCTCATCCCCCAATAGATGCGGATTTCCAGTCCGCCTATCCACCTTCCACCTCTGAACTTCCCTGAACCCGCTTTGTGTCAGCCCCTGTAGTTTCCAAACCACTCCCTCGCACACAACTGGATCTGGGAGGTACCAAGTCCCTGTCGGATCCAGACCTTCTGGGCCAAGCAGTTGTGTCCAATCCACTGGAATTGCCCTTAGTAAGGCCCTCCAGTGTTCTTCAGTCCTCCTCAGGCCCGGTAGCTCATTGTGAACCTCGGCAAAAGGCTTCCAGCTGCCAAGTAGTAGTGACCACAAATCTGCCACCTTGGAAACTCCCCTTCTGATCCACGCCCTACCAAAAGCTGCGGGCTCTGTGCCAGCAGAGAAGTGGGAACCCCTTTCGTCCACAATCCATGGATTTTCAAACAGGCTTTGTTGAAGTACTTCCTCTTTCGTTTGTGGAGGGGTTCTTTCCTCTGGAGGGAACCCAGAACTCAGAGGTAATCCGTTTCTTCATGAAAGAATTCACAAAGAAGCACACCCAGACGTCTTCTCTCCTGGTTAGTTGCCATTCTCTCATGAGAATCATCTCGGTGATCAAAATCTAGTCTTCCTTTTCATTCGACAGCGCTATCCTAGCCAGCCACATTCTTAACTGCGCTTGTTTTCTCCTTTGTGGGTCCAGCAAACCAAGTCCCCCTTGCTCCTTCGGGAAGTCACCAGCTCCCAAGCCACCTTTACCAAGAAACCCTCATCCTTCTTCGCTCTAGGATTCCAAAGGAATCTTGTTGCCTGTCTTCTAACACTTGAGAGGGTTGGACCCGTGATTTCTCTTACTGCCCCTACAAACCAGGTAAGGGAAAAGAGAGCCACATTTATTACCATAGCTCTGCCAAATAATGATAGGTGTCCAGCTGTGCCCCAGACTCCAAGCCTTGCCTCCACTCGTTGATGAACCACTGATCCCTGCACGGCTCTCATCACCCATGTGCTCACTAGTACACCTAGAAACGTTCCCCTTTGTCTGGGTCCACTTGCTGCATACCCCACTCCACCTGCAGCGTGCGTCCAGCTGGCAACAGATAGACAGATTTATTCCAATTAAACCACCAGTACCTACCGGTTGTTAAGGCCGGACCCTCATTTTTCCCTGCGCGCCAAGGACTGCCGAGCCTGGAGGGGGCGGGAACCAACTTGGGATACATTATGGGCTGGCACTGGTACTGCCCGTCGTTTTCACGCGTGCAGCACCCCGCGCGTGGCCACAACTGCAGTCAGATACATTCTGGAGAGAGCAGTCCTCGTAAAAGCAAAAGAAAAAGAAAAAGAACTTCTGTAGAAAACGAAACGACAGTTTCCAGTTGACTCCTCCCCGTTTCTTACGGGGAGTCACGTCAGAAACGGCGAAGATAGTTCTTCCTAAAAAAAAGAAAAGAACTAAGAAAAGGAAAAGTGTGGGCGTTGCTTCACCACTCTACAACAAATATGGCAATGTATCTTTCCGTGTTGTAGTGGAGGATTCAGTCTCATTTTGCAAGCGAGGGAAACTAAAGGGCCAAGCAAATGTGCACAATGAGACTGAATCCTCCTCTAGAACATGGAAAGATACATCGCCATGGCCTTTAGTCTTTTGTGCATGTGGAGACTGGCGGAGCCAAGGCCACAGAAGAAGGATTCGTCGGGCTGTACTCTCCAAATGCACAGAGACATGTATCTGTCCATATTTCGGTGGAAAATTCAGTCTTGTCGTTTTGCACATTTGGAGAATTGTGGAGCTTGGCCCGTAACTACCACATGA
Organism: Chara braunii; assembly: GCA_003427395.1. Taxonomy (NCBI): domain Eukaryota; kingdom Viridiplantae; phylum Streptophyta; class Charophyceae; order Charales; family Characeae; genus Chara; species Chara braunii. The sequence goes on from BFEA01000345.1 coordinate 412,397, forward strand.
GGGCCGTTTTTGTTGCCTGCCAAGTGGCGGGTACTTTTTTTTTTTTTTTCCTTGTTTTCATTTTTTTCTTTCTATTCTCTTGGTTGTACTGTCTGTGTGCATGTGGAAACATGCTCGCTATAAACGACGCGGACAGCCTACAGTCCATTTGCCCTTTTTCCTTGGGCCCGACAGCTTCTACTCCATAGCACTACCAGGCCTGCCCCAAACCCCCTAAAGTCGTGGCGCGTTAACGGCCGCGACTTTTTTTTTTAGCTGGCCGAGGTACTGGTGGTTTAACCAGTGCTTTCGACAGCTGGGAGTATTCCATTAGGACCTCCTTGACTGCTCCCAGTGAGGTTATGGAGTTCTTGGATACTATGAACAAATCATCAGCTAAGGCCTTGGAGTGACAATCCTTATCTCTCTAGACCTGCAAACCCCGAATGGAAGGGTGCTTCCGGATCCAACTGCAGCACGAACAGCAGTGGGGCGAGGGGGCATCCCTGCCTCAGTGATCTCGTCAGATTGAAAGAGTGGGACAGGTGACCATTAATCTGCACTGAGGAGGATGCCTGAGTATACATTGCAATCACCCAACGACAAAAACCTTGGCCGAAACCCATCTTCCGCAATGTCGTGAGAACAAAGGACCAGCCTACCCTGTCATAGGCCTTTTCCATATCCAGCAGCAAGATGGCCATGTCCAAGTCTACTGTACGTTTCTCTTCTATACATTCAATGGCTGTCAGAATGTTCACAAAGATAGACCGACCCTGTACAAAGGCACCCTGGTCCCTGCCCACCAAATCTGGAAGCACCTTCCCCAATCGCAATGCCAGAGTCTTTTGGATAGAACTTTATAGCTGACGTTTAGGACTGAGATCGGTCGATAATTTCGTACGTTCGCCTTATCACCTTTCTTGAACATGGCAGAGATGACTCCGTGCGCCATGCATTCTCCTAACTTACCTTCCTCTAGGACCCCGTTGAACACTTCTAGCATTGCTGGCCCCACAGCATCCCAGCATGCCCGATAGAATTCTACGGTCAGCGCATCTCTACCTGGGCACTTCCCTGATGCCATCTCCTTCAGGGTCTGCTGCACCTCCTCGCTTGTGATTGGTCTGTCCATTGCCAGCCTCTGCGAGGGGGACAGGGATACTGTAGTATCGTGCCACATGTCAATTTCTCTTGACAGGTTGGTTTTGATGGTGTCTTCCTGTCTTCTTGTAGTTAAAATATCAGCATTGTAGATCTTAGCATATTCCAGTATGGTATCCGGAGAGGTGGCTGGTGACCCCGATGGGTCAAAGGGGTGGTCCAACTGCACCACCTGGTGAAAGGAAGTACTGGGTAGCAGCCTCTTAAAGGTATCTTTGTTCAGTCTGTCCTACACTAAGATCCCTTTCACCCTCAGCGTTTCTTCCCACCTGATCTGCCTTTCCACCTGAATCTTGTCCCATTCGGCCAGCCTTTTCTCGCTCTCTGCCGCCCATACCAACTCGGAGATGGGGTGATCCTCCATTCTCCTTTCTGCCACCTCTACCAACTTTCGACGCTGTTCCTCTTCTTGGTTTCGTCTCTGAGGCAGGATTCTAGAACACACATTCAGGACTCCTGAAATGATAGCCACCCCCCCATCAAACCATTCTGCTACAAAGGGGAAGTCCACTCTTGCTGATTGCGAAGACTCCATCTGCTCTGACACCCACTCTCTCACCCCTGGGACGTCTAAGTTTTGTGAATTTAACTTAAAATAGCCCCTCCCTCTATCTAAGAACTGATTGAGCACCAGATCTTCCACCACCGGTTTATGATCCGACATTGGATGTTGCATCTGCCTGATCTGAGTCACTCCCTGAACCAGATGATGTTGGATCTGCCTGATCTGAGTCACTCCCTGCGCCAGATTTTTGCTCACCAAAAAAATATGTATTCTTCTTCTAGTTACCTCCCCACTCTCTTTCCTAATATTCGAGAACCATGTGTATCCTAGGTCACCCGGATTCAGAAAGCGGAACGGGTCCAGCAGGTCTCGCTCCTGCAGCAGATCCATCAAATTGGTAGAGTCCCTCCTACCTGCTGAGCGCGAGTCCCTGCGCATAACATCATCCAGGGATAAATTCCAGTCTCTGGTGATGACCAGATTCTCCGTTTCCGGAATGAAAGACTGCAGTTCAAGAAAAATTCTTCCCTTGATGCAGGGTCCGGTGGAGCATAAATCGTTATCAGGACCCACTCTTCTTGGTCGGTGCAGAATCTGACCCACGCCCATTTACCCCACAGATCCACTTCAGAGTCGGTACCTGTGCTTGCAGGTTATGATGTACCAGAATACCCACTCCTCCCCGAGTTCCCTGAGATGGTGACCAGACTTGTAGGCCATCCCACCACCTGGCCAACTCTGGTAGCTTCTCCTCACACAGTTTCGTCTCCTGTAGGCACAAACAATCGATTTCCTGTTGGAACATCCAAGATTAACTCGTTTCCTTTTCGCTCTCCCTGACGTGTCCCCTAAACCCCGGACGTTCCAGGTACCGATCCTCAACTTAACCATCTGCAGTTCCATCGCCCGCCTGGGCGGGAGTCAACCGTCTATCTCCCCATCTCTGAATTGCCTGAGTAGGGGACCTTTGCATCGGGCTCAGTCTAGCTGAGCTCTGAGACCTACAGGACGGAGCAGGAGAGCCCCAAGCCTCCACCAGAGCATCAGTAAGGAACTTTGAGTGTAAATTTTGCTGTTCCGGTAGAGAGTCATTCAACTGAAGAAGAACCAATGCCCAGATTTGTGGTGTCAGAGCGATGGCATCCAGCTCGTGGGAATTACTTTCCCTGATAGCCCCTAGGTTGAACCATCTGACACCAGCTTGTGTGAGCAAATCTGCTGTTGAGGACTCGATCCTCGCGTCGATGAGTGGGAAGTAAAATTTCCAAATTTTTTCCTCAAGGGGCATGACCGCATTCGCCATCGTCGATTTGGGCATGATGCGAATTGGGAATTTATCTCCAAATAATAACTTGGTTTTCGTGATAATTTCCCTGGGCAGAGGAGTCTCGTTGGTAAGTACTGACGGTAAGTATGGTCTCCCCTCCTCACTGGTCATCCCCAGAAAGAAGACATTCTCCCTTGCTGCCGTACAGACCAGGGGGACGATCCTTCTTTCCATCAGTTGGTGACTTTTACCTCTCGCCTCCAGTCTGTGTTGGTTTGCTAGACTTCGGTAGCCCCTTTTGCTCGTCGTATCTGAATCTACCTCTCCTCTTGGCCTTGCACCCGGAGAGCTGCCTGTTGATGATTCTGATGCTTCTGCGTGCAGAAACCCAGGGCCGACTAGTGCCGGATCATCTCCAATAAGCTCACTTCCCATGAGCACTTTGGACCTAGAGGCAGACGAGATTTGGGAGGGATCTCCTTCCAGACGACCCTCCGCCCCCATTAGGGAATCCCTCTGATGCATCAACCTGCCCTCCGACAGGTCCCAACTCTTCCACTACTTTGTTGCCCACCCCCTCTGCCCTGCTGCTGAGCACAGCTCTGCCTCTGGCCAGACTGATGTGTAAGCTCTACCCTCCTCTCATACCAGCATTCCTCCTGCAGTACTTGTGCATTACTCCTCTCGCACTGTGTTCTCTCCCTCTGTGTATTATGGGCCATCGCACCATACTTAAAGGCTTGCTGGGAACTGTACCCTCCTGCAATTGGTGTAGGGTGATACAGAGGGTAGAGCGCTTGGTGGGGGGATACGTTGGGAGAGGTGACCCTGCATCGTTGGGGCACAAGGCCTCTGTGCACCCATGGAGAAGAGCATACCAGGGGGCATCGAGGAGCTGCCCGAAGGTGGTGGAGTAGCATGCTGAGCGTATGGTTCTGGGTGCACAAAAGCGAAGTCTTGAGTAGGAAGGTCACACGAACCCATCCTTGATTGAGTACCCCTCCAGTGCATAACCCCTGAGACTGGACGGACTCTTGAAAGAGTGGCTGGAATCTTGGGTAGACACCCAACTGTTGGGAGTGCTGTGGGTAGGGAGGGTGAACCTGCTGCTGGTTAGAACAGGCTGGAGCTGGGTGGATGGTCAAAGTCTGTTGTTGCCGTTGAAAAACTGACGATGCCTGCGTTTGCCTGGCTGGACCCAACGGGTCTGCCTGAGACTGGGTGGCAGAATGCCTTCCTACGCCTGTGGCTGCTGACCTCCCTCCAATCGGATGTTGCGGCCGGGGTGCTTGAGGTGGAAGCCTCAAATTTGTCCAAGTCTGGCTACCCCCATCAGCACCACCCCCATTCTCCTCCGTCATGACTGTATAACTGCCCCTAAATCTGGCTACCCCTTGCACAGACTTCCTTCTTGGTAGCCCCAAACCTCTCGTCCAGCCTTGTAGGGCGTCCTCTCATAAATTGGAGAGCCTTTGAGAACTGTATTGATTGGAAGAAAAACCTGAATTCTTATTGATTCCCTGTCTGCCTCGTACCTCTTAATAGTCTGGGCAGAGCCTGGATCTTCACACGATTCCGAAGACTGGCGGCGGCGTAAGTCCCACCCTATTTCCTAGATTGGCTATCGGAGTACTTCTTCTGATACTATGCTGACTAAAGTGCATATACATGTTGACTCTGCTCTTGACTATGCCCCCTCCCGACTGTCCTTCACTACTAGAGAAGGTTTGACCTCTTCTTCAGTCGGCGACTGCCCCTCTCCTCCGACTACTCAGCCCCATCGTCCATCCACTTAGTCAGCACCGGGATGAAGATCCTATGCTTTCGTCTTGACGTCCCCTTGTGCCGACGATAACCCTAAACCGATTGACCGCACCCTTGTAGGAGAAAGAATAATAAGAAAGTTTGCGTCTAGGTGCGGGAGGAAGAGTTAGCGGAAGACTCCTACCTCAGTAAGTATGTATGGGCACGTCAGTAAACCACTGGACAAACCGGTGCTCGCGACCAGCGAGGTATGGAGATCTCACTGTGACCTGTCAGCGGTGGCGGGGTTGATGGACAAGGCAGGGCATGAGCGCGACGTAAACGACCATCGTCCGGCGTCGAAGTGGCCAAAATTAGCGCTGATAGCGCAGCCGCCCAGCCGCAGCGCCCCCCTATCGTCTCGCCCTGACTCTCTGTTTGATTTGCATGTGATTATCATTCTTATACTAAAATATTATATTATAATCTGCCCTATGGTGGCCACCAGCCCACCGTCTTTTTATTTTTATTTGTATTTTAAAGGCCAATTCTTTAAGGCCAACCAGGCACAGTGACCGGCCCATCGAAAAAGCTCGGTCCTGATGCTACCGGCTGACCCCTGGCCGGTACCGCCCACCTGCTGGTGGGTGCAGCTCCCGCATGTTCCCTCGTTGGAGGCTTGAGCACAGATGTGGCTGCTACGGGGTTCCCCGTAATACTGTAATGACAAGAAAAAAGGCCTGAAAGACCGTCCTGTCCAACCCGCCATCTATGTGGCATACTGCGTAGCCACACGGGCCCTGCAGGGCCCGTCCCGGACATTCAGCCTAAAAGCCTAAAACTTAGGGCTTACAGGCCCCGTTCGTTTCAGCCTGGATGCTGAAAAACGAGGGCCTGCAGGCCCTACCCTGTTTCAGCCTATTTTTGGGTCTTTTCAGACCCAGAGTTTTCAGCCTGAAACGGAGGGCCATTTTCAGGCCCTCATTGTTTTGACCTGCCCCTAAGACTCAGGCATGTAAACAGGGATGCGGAACAGGCCAGAAATAGCCTGTTCCTCACGAGTTTGAGCAGGAGCTGCAGCTGCAGCCCCTGCCTCCCTGCGGCAGGCTCAGGAGGCACACCCGTAGTACATAGGAAGTTCCCATGCACTTCACGGGTAGGAGAGTGTCAGTAGGCAGTGGTAGTCTTCAGGATTTCGGCCGCAGCACTCAGGAGGAGCGCTGCGGTAGTCTTCAGCGCTAGGTAGGATTAGCGCTAGCTGTAGTCTTCGGCGCTGGGCGCCATAGCTGTAGCTGTAGTCTTCAGCGCTGGGCGCTGGTAGGTGGTAGATCGTAGAGTGGGAGAGAGACTGGCGAGGCCAGTGTTACTTACCTGTGGCGCCATCGCTCCA
>BFEA01000345.1:419760-443870 GCA_003427395.1 Chara braunii
AAAAAAAAAAAAAAGGAAGTAGTCCTCTTTTATTTTTTTATTTTTTATTTTATCTGTTGATTAGGGTCGGAGGAAAGTCTTGTTGGGTTGGTTACCTACCTACATTTTCCCTCCCACCCACCCCTTGCATGCATTCCGGTTCGGTACAGTGCCACGTCAGCAGCGCCACGTCACAGTGCCAAATCAGCAGTGCCACGTCAGCAGTGCCACGTCACAGTGCCACGTCAGACACAGTGCCAAGTAAGCAGTGCCACATTAGCAGTGCCACATCAGACACAGTGCCACGTAAGCAGTGCCACATCAACAGTGCCACGCAAGCAGTGCCACATCAGCAGTGCCACGTTAGACACAGTGCCACGTCAGACAAAGTGCTACGTCAGCAGTGCCACGTCAGCAACATGACGGGCCTGCCAGGGCAACTGCCCAACGAGTCCCTTGCCGCCTACAAGCAGCGTTTCCACGCTCTGATTGAGGCTGAGGAACAACGCCTGCTGGCAGCAGAAGCAGAACAGCTGCGGCTACAGGCCGATGCAGATGCAGATGCCCAGGCTCGCCGCAAGGAAGCCCAAGATCTGCTGCAGCGGCATGAAGCCAACAGCATCGGCAGACTCAAGTACTGACATTTTGAACCGAACGACGACGAGGCAACACCGGAAGAGAAGCACAAGGAGTTCCTCTCCAAACTCGTGACGCGGTTGTTGTATGCTTGCAACTACCAACAGTCAGAGTTGGAGAGACAGTACCAGGACCTGACGCAACAGTATCAAGAGTTGGCACAGCTCCGCCGCATGGTGCAGAGCCAGGAGGATGCAACTTGGGCACTCTACGCCCGATTGCTGGACCTGGAACAGGCTGTACCAGGACCAGGTGCTGGGGCTTCCAGCAGTGCACCCTCTAGCCGCCAACTGGAAGATCGCGTTGACCACGTAGTGGCAATGCTCGGCGACATCAGCACGTTCGCTGCGCCGACCACCACCATCAGCAGTCAGCTGCATACATTGAAGACCGAGGTCCAGCAGCTACAGATGACGAACGCAAATGTCAATCCGAAGATGTAAAAGATGCCAACGTTCACTCTGGAGAGGTTTGACAACTACACACAGCAGGATCCGGTCCTCTGGTGGGAAGCATTCACAACGCAACTCAGGATTCTGCCCGTAGACAAGCATGCGTACATCGGCGCCCTGTTCCTGAGCTCAAAGGGCGGATGCCAGACCTGGTTGACCCACCTGGCAACCTCCCACGGCGTTGACGTACCAGACTTGAAGGACGTAATCACATGGGAGGAACTGACACGGCTGTGGAAGAAGCGCTTCATCGTCGACGATGCGCCAACCCTCGCCATCAACCGACTGTTCACCATGTCACAGGGCAACACAGCAACACGGGACTGGCTCACGGAGTGACAGAAGATTGCGGCTGTGCCCAATCTGAACTTACCAATCGAGCATCTACGCCGTGAGTTCTACAACAGGTCCTGTGCTGCATTGAGCCAGGGTCTTGGTGATCGCGAGCAGTACTCAACCTTCGCGGAGATCATTGACAAAGCRAGGGAGATCATCAAGACCAACAGGTCAGCTGCACACGAGAAATCAACATCATGGCAGCCGACCTATGTGGAGAAGGTACGAACTGATCCGCGACAGCAGCACTTCACTGCAGTCCAGCAGGACAGTGGAGATAACCCAGCAGCCACTCCAACATCAAGTGACGGAGATCAGGTGGCTGTTGTCCAGCCGCGAAGCACCAACAAGTCCCGCAACAATGGGAAGGCGAAATCCGCATCGCAGGCCGGAAATGGACAGCCAGGACAGTTTCCATGGGTCAAGTTTGGCTTGACCGAGGCGGAGTACAAGGTCCGCGGCTGCTACGGCAGCTGCTATTGGTGCAACAACACCAAGCACAAGACCTCCCTGTGCCAAGATCAGGGCAAGGAGGATGTGCGACCCCGCCTCAACTCGAAAAACTGAGCTCCGCGGAAGGTGAGGCGACTCCACCTTCTACTCCGCCAGATTCGGCCGCCTTGCTAGCGGCYTCCTGCACATCTGGGGAGGATGCRAATGTCGCAAGTCYTCGGTATACTTACGAGGATTATGCTGTCCACTTGGTTCCACCGCTGGACCAACCGCTCCACGTGTAACAGTCCACCGCATGCACGGTTTCATCACCATCGGCAACCGATTTGGCAGCTTCGCCGCAATCTATCGCCAGGGATTCGACGTCATGGTCAAGACTTGATGAGCTCGACCCGTTGACGCTCACGGACTTCCAGTAGATGCCCGTTCCCTCGACCGGATGATTGCCGAAACCGCATTGCAACGTGCTTATGGCACAATTGCGGGACTACTTGCACACTGCAGTACCAACTCCGTTGATGGACGCCGGAGTAGAGGTTGTCGACCTGCACGTTTACATCGCGAAGATCGACCGCGAGTTCAAGACGCAACGGTACGACGACATCGACGCACCATTGCTATATGTACGCATTCAGATCAGAGAGGCGACCTGCAGTGCCTTGATCGATTGCGGAGCATCTCGCAACTACATCAGCCAGGACTTCATGGTACGTGCCGGCCTTGGCCCATGTGTCCGGAGGAAGTCCCAGCCCACGCAAGTCACGTTGGCGGACGGTCACACACACAAGTCAATCGACCGGTGCATTGATGACGTCCCAGTGTACTTTGCCCCTCATGCAAGTGAGGCGGTGTCCTTTGACATTTTGGACACCAAATTCGACATGATCTTGGGCATGTCATGACTGCGAAGCGAGGGTCACCTGGTGAACTTCTACTGCCACACCGTTCACGTTCGTGATCGGAACGGAGTACTAGTCCCATGCACGGTAGCTCCTTCTCACCCTTCAATCAGCTGTCACGTGGTGTCCGCCGCAAGCATGCGAGCTTCCACCATCAGAGACGACATCGAGGAGATGGGGGTGTGTTTTCTCCACGACCTCCCGCCCCATGACGCTTCATCGGCGGACTCACCTTCGGATCCACGCATCACCGAACTTCTCGACGCCTACAGCAACGTGTTCGAAAGCCCGCACGGAGTAGTACCGGATCGACCCATCCGCCACGAGATCATCCTCGAGGACGGGGCCGTACCTCCGCGCGGTTGCATCTACCGAATGAGCGAAGAGTTAAGTTTGCTTCGGGCACAACTCGGCGACGTTCTAGAGAAAGGTTGGATTCGGCCTAGCTCATCGCCATACCGTGCTCCTGTTCTCTTCGTCCGGAAGAAGAACAAGGACCTGCGGTTGTGCATCGATTATCGCAAGCTCAACTCGTAGACGATAAGGAACGCCGGCCCTCTCCCACGCATCGACGACCTTCTCGAGCGATTGGGCGGCGCCCAGTTCTTCTCTAAGTTGGATCTCAAGTCAGGGTACCACCAACTCGAGATTCGCAAGGAGGATCGCTACAAGACCGCGTTCAAGACACGGTATGGGCATTTCGAATGGCTGGTCATGCCATTTGGCCTTACGAATGCCCCAACCACTTTTCAAGCGGTTATGACGACGGAGTTCCGACACATGCTGGATCGTTTCGTACTTATCTACCTCGACGACATTCTGGTTTACAGCCGGAGTCTGGACGAGCATGTGGAACACTTGCGCACCGTTTTGGAGCAGCTACGACATGCCAAGTACAAAGCAAACCGCGACAAGTGCGAGTTCGCATAGTAGGAGCTGGAGTACTTGGGACACTATGTGACGCCGCAAGGCAGCCGTCCACCGAGTACTTGGGACAAGATCGAGGCCCTACGAGTATGGCCCGAGCCCACCAACACCACGGACGTTCGTTCATTCATGGGGTTGGCGGACGACATTCCCATCTTCCCCCTCCTCTTCGTCTATCCCCTTCCTCTTCGTCTGTGTATGGTACGGGCTGGCGCTGTCTTCCTGTGTGAAGCGCCAGGCCCATTCACACCATGTGACGATGATGATGATGTATGTTCAGGGCTGGATTACAACATTGATTGTTCGGATCACTGGTATCTAAGTCTTCTGTTGTGCTATCTTATACTTTGTATTGAAAGGTCGGTTCTTGTTCTGGTGTGCACGTTACAGTATGCAACAATCTAGCTGCCTGCGGTTACAGCCTTGCACTCCCGACCAGTGCCATTTCGGTCAAATGGGTACGTTGCTAGGCTGCCTATTCATGGAGGCTTACTGTGTGTGTGACTGTAAGTCGTAAGATCTCACTGATGTCTGAGCCAGTCCAAATAGTGATAGGTTGATGAAGGCAAGTAACCAACAGGTGTTCGTTGAGTCATGAGAAAGTTAGCATCTCCCTCGATAAGGACGGGAATATTCTACGGTCTCGACGAAACATGTACGGTTTAGGCGACCGACGCTCACCTGGATCCAACCCATAAAAAAAAGAAAAAAACAGCAGTGATGTGACGAGTGTTCAATTCATAAGAGGAGTTAAGAAAGGAGGGAGACACGAAATGGCCAGGGGCAGTGGTTCCTTCCAGGGTATGTGTGTGGGTGGGTGCGTGCGTGTGGCTGCAAGTGTGTTTTGTGCGTCTCCCCCACTGCTCGCCCGTTTGATGGTGTGTCTGTGACTCTGTAGTTAACCCTGTTTTCTCTTCTCCTTGCTGAAATCATATCTGTGCCATTCCATTCTCACCCCACCCTTCCTCTAATTTATTAAGCCAACTAGTTGTCTTGGTCTCTGTTTTTGCCTCTTATCCTTGACGTCGCTCATGTCCTCTAATAGATAAGCGTAGTTGGTTTGGGCTCTTCCCCCCCTTTCTACCCTACACAAGCTGATGCATGCGATGGCTACACCGGCAGCACACACCTGCTGTTCCTCCTGCCCCACGTTTGTGGACCACCTACTTCTCGTTCCCCCAGTTTGTGTGCCATCTCCTCCTCCTCCTCCTCCTCCTCCTTCCCATTCTCTGCATCACCCTCTTCCTCGACAACCTCCTCTTTTGCGGCGTTATCCTACTGCCCCTGCTCCCCACTGCTTTCTCCTCCTGCTCGCCTTGTCCTTCTCCCACCCCTCCTGCTCCTCTGCCATGTATGCGACCAAGCAAAAGAAAGAAAACAGGCCTTACACGATGAAAACAAAGTCTTCCTCCTGATTCCAGACCATGGGCCTCCCTCTAGTCAAAATTCCACATGTATGTGGACTGACTTGTGGCGAAGCCACGGAAAAAAGAAACACATGGCAAAGTTCAGGCAGAACTTGGTGAAGACGTGGTAGCTCAGTGGGTTAGAGCTTTGGTGTTGCAACGGGAAGGTTGTGGGTTCAATTTTGCTCACTATCAGTTGGTGCTAGGTTGTCACCCCACCTACTTGTCCCCCACCCTTGTGACGCCCAACCTCACGCCCAGCGCGACTTCCTGATCGGAGTGGGGTATGGGCCTGGAAGTGCGAAAAGGGGTGTGCCAAGGATTTTTGGGAAAGTGGGGGAGTCTGGAGGGTATGAATGCAATTAGGCGAATAAGGGGTGCGTGCACAAGGGACTCAAGGTCCGATGGGGCTGGTGCACCGTGGGCGACGGTTGACGGGGAAATCCCTCCGCGGTGGAGGCGGTCCCGAAAAGTTAGGCCGTCGGGGGCCGCCACGTGGCGCAGGCCGCCGTGTACTTGGATTGGGCCTTCGGAATTCCGGAGTTCTCTGTTCGCTGCTACGTCGGCAATTCACACAAAACGTACTGGGCCAATAGGGGGCTATGGCCGGCCACGGAACGACGCTGAGTTGATGATACGGGAGAAGAAGGCGGAAAGGAGGGAAACTGGTGGCGATGACAACAAATCCCGGGTGGGTGAAGTAGTAGGTGTGGTCGGGGGAAGGGAAATCAGAGCACCGAGGGTCGCTAGAAGTGGCGCAGTGGAATTCCCGCGGACATAGCCGATTCTCCGTGTGACAGGGGTATCGCAGCCTTATGAGTTCGTTTATCCAAGGGGTGAAATAATCCGGGTCGTAGGATGAATCTGAGCTCCAAGATCGCGTCATGGTATCATTGTAGATGGGACAGCTCGGGTCGGGTTATCATCACCGCGCACGAGCACGTACAGGACAGGCGAACTTAGTTGCGCCTCAACGTGCCCGTACGGGATGACGGTTCCGCTGCGAATCTGTTTGGGCGAATCGACGCACGGGAATGCGTGTAAGGGCGAGACTCGGATCGCGTTTACACGTGTTCTCGCACGGAGTTCGCGGGGCCAGACTTCGGATCGTCTAATTGCTCCGTAAGTTTCGATTATGCAGGGTGCAACCATACATCCAATTAGACATGGATTCTCAACAAAAAGATAGACAAGCAGGCATAACATCCATACATCCATACATTCGACAATCATACACATAATGCAATCGAGCCGGACATCGCAAGGACAAGTGTGAGCAAAAACCCAAGCCCAGATTCCAGAAGGCCGAAACGAAAATAAGAATGGGCAAACCGCCCGGAGCCGTAATCAAAATGTATGTACACAGATGAAGAGGGGGAAGATACAAAGAAACAACAAATCCACGTCCATCGACCTCAACTCTCTTCTCCTCTCTCTCTCTCTCCGATGCGGACAGTCCGTTGTCGCACCAACCCACGAAGTTGTCACCCCGCTTAGTCCTCCCGCACCCGTCGGATTCGCCCGTGCCTACAGTCCGCCGTGGCCCACGTCAATCTCGTGCGTTTGGCACCAGCCCGTCGGGTCGCCCAACTCCTACTCTACTCACCTCTTACTTCGCTCGTGTGCCGACCCTTCCTGATCGCGCAACCCTGAGCTTCCGACAACGGGTTAAGAGACTGACTAATCGCGCAACCGAAATTTATAGCCTGCATGCATGCGCGAAGAACACGGAATTACCAGGACTTAGAGTGGGGATTCGAGAGGGAGCGCCTGCGTTTTGCATGATCGGCCGCGGCGTGGGGGACGTAACCCTTCTCCACGCATCGATTCGAGTATGCAAGCCGCGACTTACAAAAATTTCAGCAAAAGAAAGAGAGGGAGGGCGGGAGAGACGAAGTGGAAGAAGAAAGATACAGTTACAATGGCGCCAACCCAAGATTACAGTTACACACCCGATTAAAGGCGCCGACTAATCCGAATTCCGTTGCAGCCGCAAAAAGAAGTGTGTAAGCAAATAAGGGCGTCGCGCGGCAAGAGAAAGTCCTAATTACAAAATTCCTGAATTCCTAACTAATGCGAAAAGCAAAAGTACAGGTTTCGAGAGGAAAATCCGAAATCTGAGAGCCATCAGGGCTCGACAAAATTTAAAAAGATTTGAAGGAAAAATTCAAAAAGAACCGTGCAAATTCCCGCGCGATGTCCGCGCCCAAAAGATCGAAATCGAAACGAAAGAAACGACGTCAATATTTATTAATTGCGCGCGCGGTGGCGCGCCAGACATCCATCCGACCAATCAATCAATCGGTCGTCCCAGGACACACCCTGCTTCGAACCCAGACATCCAACAAGAAGCGACGAAAAGGACAAAAAGCAATGGTACTGATGCAATTTTCCACCGATCCCGATCTCCCGTAATTGGCCCAACCTTCCCAACTCAGGGCCCCTCGTTGCAACCGCGTAGAAAATCGCGCGTTACAGAAAGTGGTTCGTCACACCCTAGTGAAGTGTATACACAGACCAGGTGATACTGTGGCTCAATGGGTCTAAGCTGGATGCTGTATCTAAGCGTGTATGTAAGAGGTTCAGGGTTCTAGTTCTGATCCGGCCCATATAACACATGGTATGGAGATAACTGGGAAGCAGGCAGGGGGATGTAGTGGAGGGATGATCACGTAGTTTACTTTAGGGCTTCGCTTTTGGGGGGGCGTGGCCGGAGGTAAGGTATAGGGGGTCTCTGTACCTGGGTGTTGACAATATACAAAAACAAGCTTGGGGGGTGTAGTTGATAACCAAGCAAAGGGGTAAGAAGGGGGCCATGAACCTACTGATGATAGAGTCCAGGGTACCTCCAGATTCAGAAAAACAACAGCACAACTACGAAGCAGCTGGACAAGGGTCTAGTGTGGACGTTTGAGGTAGAGGGGTGGATGGTGGCCGTACATCTACGGTTAATAGGGTAGAGCCTCTAGGTTGGAAAAACAACAAGAATAACAGATATTAGCTGTGCTAGGTGGGTTTACCTTGGTTGCTCAGAGGGTGTCATAGGTTAGACCTTGGCTAATGGGGGGCATTAGTCACTGCCTGTGATATCTAGGGTGTGCACGATTAGATTGACGCACAGAGGGCACAATTACAGGTCTACTCATGGGACCTGCAGAAAGAACACTTACGCCCAGCGCCTGGAGTACCCATATTGCAGGGTTCGTTTACTATACTTCAACCAGGATTGAGTGGGGTCCTGCCCAAACCTGGTGCCTACAACAGCTGTCCGGTCAGGTCACCCCACCATGATGGTAGACGGGTGATGGTCCTGAGTGGTAGACACTGAGGTAAGACTGGGGGAGCAGGGGTGCGCCAGGGAGGATTGACAAGATGGAGGGTTGGAGGGGTCTCATCACAGAACTTGGCGTTAAGCACAGACAGGCAGTGCTATGCGGGCTGGGCGGTATCATGTGGTGTGGGCGATACTGTGTGGGCTGAGTGGTATCATGTAGGACTGCGCAGTACCATGTGACGTGGGTCATACCAGCCATAGGAAGAAAATGGATGACAAACACCCTGAAAAAGAAAACACACTCGGGCACAACTCCACTCGTGGCATGACTATGGTACTATGTGTGCAGGGGAGTATTATATTGCCAGCACAATGCTAGGTGGGTTGGATGCTACGATTGGACTGCGCAGTCCCATGTGGGGCCGGCCACTAACACCACATTTTTACAAAAGAAAAAGAACAGTCCATGAAATATCTTTCTTGGCCTTTTGGCTAAGATCGAGTGTAGTATCTGTTCTGAACAGTTCAATATCTGATCCGTGGTTCATGGGGCCAAAAAAAAACTACAAGAAATACATGGCTAACATAAGGCACAACTCGGCCTTTGCTATGCCCAGGTGGTGCTATGTGGGCTGACTGATGTTATGTGGCATAGGTGGGCTGAGTGTTGTTATGTGGCCTAGGTGGGCTGAGTGTTTTTATGTGGCCTAGGTGGGCTGAGTGATGTTATGTGGCCTAGTGCGAAGCACAAGGCCTCGATAAGCCCTATTGGGCCCCTATTTGCAACAGTGTCGGCCGCCCTAAGTGAAGGCTGCCTCGACAGACCACAAGAGCCCTATTTTGGACTACTTCGCAACTGGGGGAAAATTCAGGCAGTTGCGCAGCGCCAGTTGGTTGAAAGCGCCCAGGCCCTGGCCTCCTTTATCAAACGCATTTGAGTCAGGCCCTGGGCGAGATACGCAGCATGGACCCAACTCAGGCTGCGGGCAGTTGGGCGCGGGTAACTGTCACAGGCCTTGGGCCTGATCCATTTGGTCTGGGGCTCAGCCTCTATGGGCCTACCGGAAGCTTCTAGGCAGGGGCCCAGCGCAGCCAGGCTGCATGCAAGGTAGGCAGGCCATTTCCATTTAGGAAAGGGCCTGGACACACATTGGACATTTGGGCACTGGCTGCATGCTGCGCTAACGCTGGCCAGGCTTACGCGCTCACGGGCGAGCTGGAAGGAGCAGGTAGCCATAGCCGAGCTGCACTGTTGTATGCTGGATGGGGTGCATGGTGGTCCTTGGGTGTATGTGGCATCTGTGAGTTGGGGAACGAGGTTGTGAGTGATACGAGAGACATACTTGGTGCTGGAAGCGTACGGCATTGGCCGAGATCTGCTCGTACTTCGGAGAGCTGTTGACGTCATCGGCGGCATTGTAGACTAGGCTAGATAGGATCTGCCATCTGTAGTCTGGGCGCCGAGCGCCAGATAGGATATCGAGATTGGTTCTTCGTTGATGATGATGAGACTATTCCATCATTGTCAATTATGAGCTTTTGGTGTGTTCTTATTTGGTGGAACTCGTGATGCAATTCTGCTATTGGTTCGAGGTCACGACTATCTGGTCTCATGTGTATGATGCTGTTTGATTTCTGAAGTTGGCTATCGCTCATTTTCCTTGCAATTTGGTATCGGAGCTGTGGTTTGGTGCGCTAATCTGGCACTCGTCTTCTGCCTAATGCGGTACATGCACGTGGTGTGTGCGGTGAGCGACCGTGCCGTGGGACGTGTGTAGTGAGGAGGGCGAAGATGAGTAGGCGACCCAGGTGGAGAGGGGTTCGCCAGGAAGGCTAAGTGTGATGAGAACTATCCGGTGTGTGATTGATGCTGAGGTGGAACGGCGGTGCAATGCTGGTTGTGCCGAAGGAGKGATTGGTCATCACAGTCAATATCGGGTCATCTGGTGAGAATATCTGTGCTTGGGGGCAGCTATTTTGAGGTATGGTGCACCTAACCTTGAGTCGTCAGTCTTCACGTGGAGCATCTGGAAGGAGAGGGCGATGCTATTTGAAGGGCCCTGGACGAAGCACTGGGTGACGGTCACCATGCCAACCCACCGGGAGTAGAGCACGCATGCTTTGCTGCTTTGTCCTTTGTCTGCTCGCTGCGCTGTAGAGGGGTTCTGAAGGGCAGGCCAGCCCTATGGGACAGACGAGACCGGGCGTCTATAAACAAGCACCGGCGGGGTACCTTCCATTGGTTGTGATTGTTGTCCTGTTTGTGACGTTAAATAATTCCTGAGGGCTTCGGGGGCCGTCCATAAAAATGCCTCCTGATCAACCAATCGGTCAGTGTAAGGCTCGCTGCACGCGAGGATAAAGACTGTGCAGGGCTGGCCAGCTCTACAGGACTCGGGGCACAGGGATGGGCCGTGTGCACACCTTTAGACACGCACGCTGTCCGGATTGCTCAGGCACGTTGACGACAAGAGACATTTAGGAAGAACTGAGGGAGGGGTAGATTCCAAGTGATAAGCTTGGGCAAGAGTCCATTCTGTAAACAGACCCAACAAATTATTCTATTTTTATTTTGATTAGTTAGATGTATAACCATTAACATCTGACAGACAACATAGTTAGAACTGTTATCTGTTCATTGTGCTTTTTGTTTGCGGACTGGTCAAAGTAAAATAGTTTTCGATCGAGGAATCTGAACTTACCGGTTGAACCCAAATGTATAGTCTCTGACATAGCCACCGATTAATTAATTTATTTATTTTAAACCGGTCTGTGCATGATGATGCGGTAGGCATCGAATGAATGTCCTAGTGCAGATGGTGTGCAACACTGTAGCTTATGAGCGACATGGAGGTCCCACAACCGGACGATAGGCTCTTGCGATCGGCAAGACGCCCGATAGCCCACTTGGCGATAGGACCAGAGCGCGACAAATACCTGTTCCATCAGCAAAGAGAGAGACAGCAGCAGCAGTGGAGGGCTAAGGCAGCAGAGGCAAGCAGGGCATTTGTAAGCGAGGCCGCTACTTCAGCAGCCATGGCTACTGCTGCGCAACAGAGCTCTCAGGCTGGAAGTTTAGAATCTGGAGGGTCAACGGTTGCACAGACCCTGAGTCAGTCAACTGGCCTAATGGCAAGCCAACTGTTAGTGATGACTCCCGAAGAGCTCGCCATACAGCGAGCTGCTGATCGCGAGGCACAACTACAGCAGGCCTTGGGTGAGATTAAGGAGAGAAAGAGAGAATGATTAGAAGAAGAGTCAGGACGCAGCGGGGACAAACGAACATTAGCGAGTTAGAGGAGATGGACCCTGCAAACTTGGATGATGATGTGAGGACCCTAAGGGCGGTCTTGCTAGGTGTGGTAGACATGCAAGATCACCAAACAACGATCTTACAGGACATCCAACAGAGTCTGGCCGTGTTGGTCGGGCGAGCGCAGGCGGTACCATCGCTGTTCGGGCCCGGTGTCGAGCCCGTTGTACATCCTCCTCCTTTTGGGGTATCCCCAGATATAGCTCCAGTACCGGTCCAGCCCGTTTCACTGGGTATGCCTTTAACAGGCGGGTTCTCAGCAGGTCCTAGCGTACAGGTTCCTGTACAGACAATGTTCTCCCAATCTCCATCGCAGGTTGCCGTAAGCGGGCAGCCTGCACAACCGCAGGGTACACCCCCCCAATAGAGCTAGTGCAGTAGCCTGCACCACAAGGTCCACAACCCGGAATGGTGCAGGTACCGGTGTAAGGAAACCCGGGGAGGGGCGCCTACCGTTCGTCGAAGCCAAGGGCAACGACGCTTGTCACTCGCCGCGCCCGCATTCGAGGTCCTCGGCGACCGACAGGGTATCTTCTGAGGGACGCCTGTTGCTCTCCTTGCTTATAGGGGGGCCCTAAGCCTTCACCAACTCATGAAAATTGCAATTAGTCCAGTCCAATTTGACAATCACCGTTCCCTAAATAGCTCCAGATCACGGGCTCGGTCCATTCGATCGAGTTTAACAGCTTTGTTTCAGGTGGGCTTCTGGTCAAGCAAAACGGGGGAGTATGAAGACAAGCAAACAGAAGGGCTAGATGATGACCAGATTATAATAGTTGTCATTTAGCCAAGGGGCGATTTACAGT
The DNA here is from genome assembly GCA_003427395.1 of Chara braunii. Classification (NCBI taxonomy): domain Eukaryota; kingdom Viridiplantae; phylum Streptophyta; class Charophyceae; order Charales; family Characeae; genus Chara; species Chara braunii. Next base: position 432,242 of record BFEA01000345.1, read on the forward strand.
AAGTTCATGAAGCATAAATCGAAAGAGCTGTGTCTTTGCCGTTTCAGCAAGGCTGTTCTTTGATCCCAGTCGTAGGGCCTCTTGTCTTAAGCACGTCCCCTTGGCGCAAGAAAGTCGGGTGCTCTCACTGGCGAGGCCCCAAGCTCTTCTAACCGAGCTCTGTTCCCAATAGATTAGGCGCCGACTGACAAGCAACGCTTCCCGATTATTTGCGATCCTGTTCCTTTATAAATGGGAGGGGGAGTCGTTAACCAAATATGCAAAACAATATGTTCGTGAAAGTCGCATTTGAATGTTCAGTGCGCTGATGCGCCACAGCGTCATCATCCAGATCTCCCTCACCCTTTTACTTCCCCGGGTATGCTTTAAGTGACCAGTTCAGACAATCACAACGGCCATTGTTTCAAGGAATAGGGGGGGGGGGGAATGAGAATAAATAAAAACTACGTGTTACAAAGACGTTCGTCCTCACTCGGGCCGACTCTCAAACCAGCATGATCTGTTCAACCACTCGCCATATTCAGGGGGAATGATCAGGTGAGACGTCTCCCCGATTGGGAAATGCAGCAGTTCAGAGCACCCCCTCTCCCTCTCTCTCTCACTGCTTCCTTTCCTCAATCTCTCTCTCTCTCACACTCGATCTCACATTCTCTTTCTCTGACTCAGAGTCTCACTCCGCGACACTCTGTCTCCCTCTCAGCATATGCTCAAGTTGAATATGCTTGTCTTGCCTTTGTTTTCCCTTAAAGAGCACAATCGTTAATGTAGTTAAGTTGCACCTCTGTGTTCTGAATGATCAACTGTCGGAGCGTCCGTGAGTGCTGCCCGTGACACATTCCCTCTGCCGAATACCTCCTGTGGCATGGAGCGGGACGTACGAGAGTTTAGAAACGTACCTGGTCGTTCTTGAGTTCCCTTGCGAACCATTAAATGTTAGGCAATTCCTTGTGAATAACCTTCGCGTCCTCAGAATGGTGTCAATAACGAGGTTTCCCCAGTCGTACAAGGGACGGTTCCTCCTAAGAGAGCAGTTGACAGTCTCGTCAGCAGAACCGGATGACCCCACCTACAACTGAGATGACGGACTGACACATCAGTAAGATCGAATGCCTGCTTCGCCAAGGGCGCGGTGGGCAACTGATTGCCTTCGACAATGCAGAGCGGGCAAATTAGCGCCGTTTTCCCCCCTTTCGCTTTCTCTCTCCTAGTGGCTCGATCCGCCCACTTCGCAACAGCTATCTCCTCCCGCAAGCTCGCCGGCTAGTCCTCGCGCCCAACCGCCCCAAGGGAGATGCCCGGAGTCATGAAAGTCGGGTTTTCGATCTTTTCGCTCTTTACCATCTCCTTTAGCGCTTTCAGACGCCCGACTTCGAGGCTTGGTCACTATGGGTATAGAGTTCGATCCATTACTCTCATAGTGGTTGATCACTCATCTTCCCCCGCCTGTTCCTTCCCTACACAGTCTCCCAACCCCACATGCCTGTGTGACATGAAGGATGCATGGCCGCCGTGTTCGCCTGCCCGCTCGCAGCAGCATCCGCACAGACTCAATCACTGGGCCATCAGCCCGCCTCCCCTAGTGCTCCTGTCTGAATCCATGAAGTGTCCTGGCCCAATCAAGCCCTGACACTTCAGGCGTGCCCCCCTACACCTTCGCTGGCGCGAATCCTTGCAGGGTACGCCTACCACTCCCGTCTATTCTCTTTCCGAATAGCCCCCGTTGATCCCTCCGCTCGATCCCTGTGTACACCTTGCACCCATCATCGCATCCGCCAACCAGGCCAAGTGCTCGTGCGCTGCGCACATCATGCATGCTGCCCCCTCATGCTGCACCGGACATCCCGCTTCTACTCCAAAACAGGGCTTGCGCGCGACGTACACCAGACACACACACCCTTTCTAGTCGATGAGCTACCTCAGTATTCCCCAAGGACCGTGGCACCAAGCCAGTCCCCACCGCGTCGCAGGTACCAGCTGAAAGCGGAAAGGAAAATGCGGGACCAGCAGTACCAGTCATACCAGGTCCATAGTGTCGAGCTAGTAAAAGGGACAGTAGGGCCTGACTGCAAAGGGTTGTGCGGTTTCCGAACCAGTGACCATACCACCGCGACCTGGATGTCGTAAGCCAGAAAATCCAAACCATTTTTGTACTATCCCAGTGTCGGTACCAAATTAACAGGGCCGAACCACAGTTGAAATGGGGATCCGCTGCCGTATGGCGTACCAGTATCAACCCTGTTAATGCATCAATCAGTAGGATAGGACTGCAGTAAGCTGTCTCGGTACCTTGCCTGTGTCGAACCAGCAACATACAAGTCACCGTACCAAGACAAAAGGACTGCATTATACCGCCCCGTGTCAAGATAATGCCACCAATCCGATGCGAGCCGTGGCAGTCCCGGCCTCAATATCGCACCAAGCAAAACAAAGCGTACGTGTGCCGTACCAGCGGTGAATTTGTGATCTGCAGCAATTCCGTATCAGGAAATATCCGCGTCAACAATTATCGTACCGTGCCCGTTCCAAACCAGTTGCCACCCCGCACCAATGCGGAATGACGTACCATGCTGCGGATGTACCATGCCAATACCAAACAAATGGCAGCGCCCCTTCAGTTCCGAACTAGTAGCCGTACCAAACCAACGTAGAATACCATACCGGCGTACAGTGCCGACCATGTCTCCGTGACCAGAAAAATAGAGCACTATGTCGTATCGCAAACGCACCACGCCTGTACCGTACCTGTCCCGAACCAATGTGAATGTACCGCACCTGTTCCGAACCAGCATCGTGCCAGATATACGTGTACCGTCTTGCCGAAAACTGGCCCAGTACCGAACCGGTAACCAAGACTGTCCAGTACAGAGTACAATACCATGTTGCAGATAACCCATGCCGATACCAAAGTGGACCTTGTTGCCGTAACCATGTCGCCGTGACCCAACACCAGCCCCGCTCACTCAACAACACTCGGCCATCACGGTGGTAGTAATCAGGTCAATCGGGAAAATCAAGGGAACTCGTACGGATCGGCGGACATTAGGTAAATAAATGATTTTAGCAAAATCCCATCAAAATTGAATCCCGTTAAAAATTAATCAAATAATAAATAATCATTCGTTTTTCTTCCTTTCACTATTTTTTTTTTTTTTTTACTCATTTTTAATGCTGTTATTAGAATTTGTAAAAATCGAGGACAGTTTCATCAAGAATAGATTTTGGAAAAAGAAAAAAAAAAAAATTAATCAACAAATATTCATTTGTTTTTGTCCTTTTTATTGTTTTTAATTCTTTTTCTCAATTTTAATTTTGTTATCAGAATTTAATGAAAATTGAGGGTTCATCCCCCAAGCAATTGCTTAGTGTCAAAGGGGCGTGCCGAGGCCTGATACCACATCTCCGTACCACGGCCGACCGCTTCGGGAACAACCTTGGAACGGATGAAAATTGGTAGGCTCTAGGCGCGATAGGCATGGTTGCCATTGTGTTGATCCGAAGGGTTAGTTCTAACAATTGACGGGGGGGGGGTAGGGATACCTTTCCGACCCCTAATTTCTTTCGACGACTCAGATGAAAGTGCCAACTGATTCTCCCATAAGCGCTTATCCCGAGGCCCAATCCTGAGTATTTCGGGTGGCCGACTGGGTTGCCGCCGCCCGACACCGGGACAAAGTCAGTGGGTTCCAAAAACGGCCATCGCTGCTCCTAAACCCTTTACAGGGGATAAGAGGGGCGAAGACCTCGACACATGGTTGAGGGCAGTGCCAGTCTATGCTAAGTGTAAACTTACCTTGCCGCACGAGGAACTGCTTGTGCCTGCCTCCTATCTAGAGGGGAGTGCAACAAGATGGTTGAGCGGTTTAGTGCAGTAACAGGGATACAGTCATGACTTCTGCGCTTGGGCAGTCAACCAGAAATTGGATGACTTCCTCAAGATGGTGGAAGACAGGTGGCATGATCCTCGGGAGGCTCGAAAGGCCACTGATGCGATCCAGAATCTGCATACTAGGTAGTTTAAGTCAGTAAAGGAAGCCACAAACGCAGTAGAGCGTCTGATCTGTGTCCCTGGGGTGTGCTATGACCCGAGGTTTTACACTTTTACACGCCTCCTACCTGAGATGCTTTCCTATGCCTCTCAGGAATCAGTTGGCAGGTGAGGCCAACATCAACATGCACAACTTCCCCTCGTTTAGCAAGAAGGTCGGAGACCTGGAAGCAAAGATAGGGCATGGTCAGACACCCATGACGGATGGTAAGAAAAAGTCACTGCCTTCCAATTGGAAAACGAAGGGACTTCATCTTCATGTTCGTCGACAACGAAGGTTCCACCATCTAGTTGGATGACGACTTCCAGGCGGGAGTGGGTTCAAAGGCTGGCATCGTAGAAGCTTCAGGGGGTGGAGTAGTCGTTGCCGTAGCTCAAAAAGGTAAGGCGACCGGTAAACGCTGTGGAGGTTCCCGGTCTAGGAGTCAAGTTGACCCCAATGCTCCACCATGGGAGAAAGCGGGTCTCAGTGAGGATGTGTGGAGAGATCGGGACACGCAGCAGGCTTGTATCCGTTGGGGCCCGGTCTAGGAGTCAAGTTGACCCCAATGCTCCTCCATGGGAGAAAGCCGGTCTCAGTGAGGATGTGTGGAGAGATCAGGACACGCAGCAGGCTTGTATCCGTTGGGGCCAATACGGCCATAACCAGTTCAAGTGCCGAAACAAGAAGGTGACCGAAAATATCCCGCCTACGATGGGGCAGGCTTTAGGATCCTCCGCTCCCGTTGGTAGCAATGTGGCCAGCAGTTCTGGCACTGCTCCTGGAAACGCGTCGGGCCAGTAGGAAGAGTAGCTGTTCGTGCTAGGGTCGAGGTGGTGGACACACCCTCACCGTTTCGAGAGATGGCCCAAGCTATTGACTCCATCGTTGTCCCGCAAACACATTCAGACCCATAGAGCCTTTGTTCGATGAATGTGTTCGAATCCTTAGAGGAGCTAGAGGAGGAGCGGTCCAAATCAGACCCGCTAGCTTCTTGGACGACATTGGCAAAAGCCCCGACGAGTGGGATGTTCATCAGCGAGGTAGTCATCGGCGGCCGTAAGGTTGGGGCCTATTATGACACTTGCTCGACTAGGAACTTCATTAGTCGCGCGTTGTCGGAGGGCGCGGAGTCCCGACCCTCCTCTGTGTGCCCGACTCCTACTCAATACCCGTTCCTCACTCAGATGGCACGGCTCGCCGGGTTGTTCCCAAGCCTTCGCGTTGCTCCTGGAATGTCGGGTGATACTCTGTAGTGGACCGGTCTGGTTGGTGTCCTTCCTAACAAAAGGTGCGCCACTGGACTTTCCATTGGTCCACGTAGGCTCGGCGCCCTGTTGTACAGCAGAGCACTACCGGCCCGTGGTCGTGGTAGCCGCCGGGTTCGACCAGGGACGCGAGATCAGAAGGACCGGCGCGGTCTTTTCTATTGCGCGCCGGGTGCCTTTCAGTCGGGTTATGGGCTAGATGCTCAAAGCCTGCTGTCGCTGTCAGGCAAAATGGGACTAGGTATGTACCCCAGACACCCGCTCTTTCTCTGCTATGTACAGGATGCCGTTCGCATACTTTCGTTGTGGGTCAGGGACCAGTCCGTAGGGCTGCATAGAATGGACCTGGTTGAGGGGCTTGCCTGTGGTACCACGTTGGCTCGATCAGTGCCTTGCAGTGGACTTGCAGCTGAAGTGACCGTCGGGTCTGGCAGGGTTCACTCAGCCGTGGGGCCCGAAGGCCGTGACCTGGGCTATGTGCAGGGAAAAAGAAAAGGAAATAAAATAAAAAGAAGAAGAAAGGGGGCGGAATGGGAAAAGAGGAAAGTCGCGTGTCGAGTCTATGCCCCGAGACAATTCGTTATTTTCGTCTGAGGTGGATAGATGACCTCAAGTTGTAGTGTTTCTGCGACTTTTCCCTTTCCTTTTGTTTCGGTTTTTATTTCTATCTTTGATATTATTATTACCATTATTATCATTGTTATCACTAAGTGCTTTTCAGGTCTTTTTAGCCCGCTGTTTCGCGGGAAGGCCAACGACTTGAATCTCTAGTCCAATTACGGCTTGCGGTTTAGACAGTCCGACCCCTCGCGAAGTGCTCTGTGGCTGAGTGGTCCGGTTGGGTTGCGCAGTAGGACCCCAAAATGGGAGCACCCACGGTCGCATTGGTAGGAGGCTAGTCACCCCACAAGGGTCATGAGCCCCCTCCTTGCCATTGGACACGGGCACCCAGTAGGAGTAGGCCAGCTGCGAGTTTTAAAGAAGGACGGCCGCCCGTCGATATCTCGTTATGGGACCACAGTGTTGAAATTGCAGTCCTATCACTGGGGTCTAGGTCTGGGACTGATGGTAGCGCGAGGTTTAGTTCGTGCTCAACCGTTGGGTTCTGGACTCGAGCGTCCCTTAATTTATTGCATTATTTTCGACTTTTAAAATCTTGAATCTAAAAAAGATTTGAAAAGGATAAATCCGAGTCCCTCATTTATAACGCAAGGAGCGCGGTGCATAGTGATCCTATAAAGATTGAGAGAGGCCAGTTGTGGGCCACTGGCCGATAAAAGCGCTCAGACTGCCTCGATCTGCGAATGCTAGTGGTCCGAGGGAAAAGGCCAGAACGGAGAGGTACCTTGTCGGCGAGCTATTTGTGTACGTGTGAGCCAGGTATAAAGTCGCTAGCTATCTCTGGAAGTGGTTATGGCTCTACACGGCTATAGGCCGGAGTGTTGGAACTTCTTGACTCGTTGCAGGCCAATGTTCGGTGAAGGGCCATGGATTACAGCAATACTCAACTATGACGGCGGAGACGAGGTCAAGTTGAAGATTAACGTGGAAGGAGCCAGGGAGGAGGGAATGAGAGCTCACTCTAAGTTGCAAGCGGCGATTACAGAGGTAAAAGACCGTGCGGAAAGGCGCTGCAGGAGGGACGGTGTGACGGCGAAGATGCGAGTAACAGTCGCATACCATAAGGCCGAGACCTCAACGAACACAGTGAACCGAGAACAGGCACATCTGGACAGAGACACAGGGGGAGAAAGCGAAATGAGTGAGGCTGCTGACCGGGAAACCGATGTCCAATCCCGGAAAAGAGCGGACCAGGTTCGCAGGAACCATCCTCAGGTGCGACAAGCTGAGGACGGCCCGGAGGCCAGCTCGCGGCAGCAGAGGCCTAGAGAGCGCGAGACAGAAAACACAGGGGGCAAAGGAGGGAGGTGTGTGTGATCGTATCGCGCGAGAGAGAGCGAGAGGAGTCCCTCAGAGGTCAACACGTGCTAGCGAGTTGCAGAGAGAGAGACGCGAGCGGTGACGACCAAGAGACTACTCCTTGACATCAGCTTGACTTTCGTGCGCGAAGATAGGACAGTGGACAGTGGCCACTGTGATAGCCGCCTTCGAATGAGCAGAAAGGAGGGAGTTTATGCGCGTGCTCTGGCTGGACAACTAGTGAGGCATCGTGCGTCGGAGGTGTGAGTAAAGAGAGGGCTGGACGCACTCTGAGTAGCTAGTGCGTGAGTAGCGTGAGTCTGTACTAATTGGGTTATGCTCAGAGTGATGACTGTGTTTAGATGACGGTTGATGTCAACTGCTCCGTGGAGGGCTGGCTTACTACTGTGCGGAGAAGAGTGAGATACTCAGAGTGAGCGCGGGCGCTTTCCCTCCTGCCGACTTCTTCTACCTCGAGCTCAAGTGTGCTCGATGCTCGTTCAAACCTTGTTGTTGACGTCACTCACTTTTAGAGTAGCGATTACCTCTCTCTTCACCTTGCGCTGTCGGGTCGCGATCTAATGAGGACTGTTCAGCCTTGCGATGAAGAGTGTGAGAGCGACTCATGGTAAATGTGGAGGTGTCTTGGCCATGACTATAGCGTAACACAGTGTGCGGGGGAAGATAGCCTGACCAAGCCCTCATGAGCCAGGGACAGATACGAGTGGCTGGCGGTCTTCTCCGAAAGCCTCAGCTGAGTTTACCCGGCCAGAGTTTGGTCCATTGACTACAACTTATCTCCACAGCAAGACAATGGTTAGATATGGCTTCGATTACTTGGGATTTTATGTGAGGGGCGACGCTGACGGGAAAGGCACGCGTGGATACAATGTGTTGATCGAAGAGGGCGTGAAAGGACACGCACACTGCCTGCCCACCGGCGACAGCCGCTCATACCTAGCCAATAGCTTTCCTCTATCGTTATTTGGATCTTGGTACAATAAGCGTGGTCACGTGTCAACTGATCATTTTCGGAGCCGAAGGGGAGGGAGTGGTTTGATTGAGTAGATGAGAGGGTCGTGCTCCCCGTGGCTCAAGTGTGTTGACTCCTAACGGTTCGAGTTGTCCAACTCCACCTCTCTCGTCTTTGTTGCTAGATGGTGGATGCGGGAGCGAGGCTTGTGTGGTAAGGGCAAGACTCGTATCCCGTTATTGCATGCAAAGGGGAGTCCTGTGTGCTTCACCCTGGCACCATGTACAGAGAAGAGTCAGCATTTTGTGAAGGGCTGCAATCGAGATGAGCAAAGGCGACGTAAGGAGCACACTATTTGAAGAGTAAACTTGGGACATGAGTTTGGGTAACTGGAGAGAGATACGGGCTAGAGACAGGCACAGACGCAACTACTGATACCACGTGCCACAATGCCTTGGAATAGGAAGCTCTGGTGTGTTTGATTAGCAAAGTCGTCGTGTTTAAGACACGAAGTCATCAGTGAATGAGTTCAACCAGGGCTGTGACACAGTAAGGCTTAATAGGAAAAGGGACGGGATAAGAGGTGAGGAGCTATTCAACTGCCTGGAGAAATCTGCAAAGGATACGCTTATTTTGTTAAGAGAGTTTAACCTGTCCTTGATGAGCAAACGTGTGTCTGCGAAGCGCTAAAACCATCCTGTTTAGTGCTGTACCATCCTTTGAGGTAGACATCACTTGTAAACAGGAGCTGATCTTCAACCACGCTTTCCGCCAAATTGTGTAAATGATCTGTCATTACTCGTGTAACGCACTACTATTGTCCCTTCTCTTTTCTTTTTTTTTGCGTGGGTTCGCAGTCGCTTGATGTCAAATGTGAAGACTCTCGAGGAATGAATGTGGGCGAGAGGTCAGAGGAAAAGGAACGAGTTATGCATGCATCCGGAGTGGTTACCTTCTGAGATAAACTTTACAAGATTCATTCTCCGGCCGGATGACATCATCGAGGGCCTGAGAAAGACCTTGTACAAAAGCCTCTCACGATTGGCATTTTCTGGTTGTCGATGTTTGCCAGATTGCCCATCAGCGTTTAGTCACCGCCATTATAGGCTACTTGCCACTGCCACGCGAAAAGAGTTGTTTGATTAGATGATTGATAGTAACCGAAGGGGAAATAATGACACGTGAAAAGGAGCGTGGCAGATTGAGCAGCGGTTACGTGACCCCCTCAGACTTGCATGTGTGGGCCAGGAAACGCTTCTCTGTCTGAAGGCGTACGCTTAACCTCTAACAAGAGAGGCAAAAATTATAAACATAGAAAAAGAGATTAAATTAATCTTTCGAAAAGGCTCAGTAACCCCCATAATGAAAAGGGCGTGCTGACGCAAGGTCTTAAGCCTATTCGAGCGCCCGAGTATTTATGTAGTCTTATGAATATCTGATCACATGAGCCTATAGGTACTAACATGACTCTATGAGCTTGCCATTGTATGAGCCTAGCGACATTGCGACGGTATGAGTTGATGGCCATACCTACCAATAGGTCTCTGTGAACTGTACGGGTCGGCAGTCGAGGTGACTGTATGAGTGCATGCAGTAGTAGTGGTCTGTAAAAGCACTAACTAGCCTGGTTATGCATGTTCTAATTCACTCATATAAACTTCCCAACGTTTACATAAGACCTTGTGTGCATGGTTAGTAGAAGGGGGTCTCCACTCGGGCTCTCCGCCCCTAGTGATCAAAATGCCTTACCAGAGAGCCAAGGATGAGCAATGGGTCGAAGGGGCAGAAGACAACAACTGAAGAGAATAATTTATTTAATGGTAAAATTTTTACTTGATGGAGACTAGTATCAGTGGTGACAGATGCCCGAGCGAGGCCTAAAAATTGGTTAGCCAGACGGGGGGCGACGATACAGTACTTACCTGTTGCGTAACGCAGTGAATGGAGTCAAGAGTTAAGACGCAAAATTCAGCACGGTTCAACTTTCTTCATTTGACATTGGAGAGATTCGCAGCGGGAGACGGATCGGGGCAAGTGTCATGAGCTTACCCTCCTGCAGTCGGAAGTAGATCATAGCCGTGTGTTACTGACCAAAACGAGGACCTATAATTTCTTTCCGGTATTAAGTAGCCGCAAAAGTGCATTACAGTTCAAAAACGAAACACAGGAATACCTCAGACCCGTTTCTGCTCATTTCTGCAAGAAAGTCGTACTTCTAGAGGCGAAACTATGTAGGCTTCCACTACACAGTTCAACTGGAGACGAGCTGGGCCCAGAAAAGAGGGACAAGACTATGGGGGTGGTGACTCTCTTCTTGTGAGTTAAGTCTACTAGTGCACTCGAAGTTTAACCAAGTTTCCGGGAAACCATCAACGACCTTCCATCAGAGCTCACTGCTAGTGGGCATGTTCAGTTGTCAGACAGATCAGCGAGTCACTACCTGCCCCTCTCTGTTGAACTTTCTTGAGTTAGCGGTAGTCCTGTGGATCTAATTCCACTTTAGCATCCGGCCACCAGTGGAAAACAGTCTATGCTGAGTTATGAGTAGTCAACCTGACAGTCGGTTTAGATAGGTGAAACCAGTCCCCTCTTACCCTGTGAAACCCGCCTGGGACCATTGGCAGTTTTCCATATCTATATCCAGAACCCTGGAGGAGTGAGTGGAATCATGAAGGAGGATGGAATCTTAACGGTGAACTGCGGAGTCGTTTTGGAAAAACGTGGGAATTGGGAGGAAGAGGCTAATTTGAGTATGGAATGTCAGATGATGGCCATGAGAGAGGACACAGTCCGGAGGGCGAGGGATGGAAATTTTGTTGAGTATGTGTTTTATTTTCACGATTGGCAAGTTGCACAGCATTGGATCGTGGCTGGAGTCGACAGAGCAGGCCAGAGCAAGACTCGGTTGAACACGAAGGTGTTCGGTCATCCCCCATCAACTTCCTTATAAAGCATAAAATATTGCCCGATACAAAGGGGCTAGCGTATTGTGACTGATTGCCTCGAACTCTCAATTGAACCAACCTAAAAGCATCAGCTAGGACCAATCAAGAGTTCAGATACTCAGACAATACTCAGGCAATACTCAGGCAATACTCAAACAATACTCAGGCAATACTCGTACAATACTCGGGCAGTACTCGGGTAATACCAGTCAATATCCAAACAGTACTCGAGCAGACTTTCAATTGAAGTCTAACCAATTATCCTCAGTTCAAACAGCTCGAGATCTACAATCTAAGACGATCAGCACAAATTTACTTTTCTTATCCTACACTAGAGATCATTTTCTGGTATCTGTCACGACACATGAGTACGGTACAATCATTCTCAGTTCCAGAGACTGTCCTGGCCAGTATCAACAAGATCTCCTCCAAAGATGCCTTCCAGTACAGATATGTCAGTGCCACTGGCTTCATGCAAAGTAACTTGACAATCTATGT
>BFEA01000345.1:469987-487122 GCA_003427395.1 Chara braunii
GGGCAGTTTAAGCTAATCTTGTTAGTCTGCTCGGGTTCCTGGGAAGGTTGACTCTTTGAATCCTCAATCTTCTTCTTTCCTTTCTTGTCATCATCGCCGTCGCCATCTCCATCTCCCCCGTCGCCTCCAGCTCCCTTTACAATCTTCTCTAGGACCTCCGGGGTGAAGACTTTATTAATATGTTCGTCCAAAGCATGGATGTAATTTTGCACATGTAGGTCAACGTCCTTTGCTGACTTTTCTACGAAGTTATTTCAGATATTCTCAAATTCAACCCGATGTGTTTCTACACGTTGCAAGGTCTGCCACATTAAGTCCATGTCTTGCCTCGTGTTGAGGACGGCATCCCTGAGGAGTGCAAGTTGTGCTTCAGTTGCAGAGGGGTTTTCCTTTTGCGCTTCTAGAGCTTTCTGCAATTTATCCCCTTTTGCCTACAATCTTTTATTTTCTTCTACCTCTTGCCGTGTAGCGGCCAACAGCCTGCGATTTAGCTCAGGCCGTTTCTCCTCCAACATCTGGTTTCGTTCAATGGTATGTTTAATAGTGGTCAACTTGGCGATGAACGTATCCCGTTCTTCATCAGATTCTTTTAACGGCTCGCTGGAGTATTGTACTGGCTGCCCCAGTTCAATGGTTCAACGGGAAGGCGAGTTGTGGTACTGCTTTCCGATATGTCTTAGCGACGACGTCTTTCCAACACTTCTTCTTGTTGTTGTTGTTGTTGTTCTTCTTCTATACTTTTCAATTCTTCTAACTCTCTGTCCATTTTCTCTTTCATTTTCTTCCTTGCTTCTTCTTCTTTCTGTTTTTTCTTTGCTTCCTTTTTTTTTTTTTTTTTTCTGCTAGCCTGCGCTCAATTTTGGCTTGCTCCGCAGGTATGGGGCCAGACTTGACTGTCCCTGATCGCATCAGCATGCGGGACGTGCACACACGTCCGAACCTCAGTGGGAACATCAGCTTGAACAAGGGCCTCAATAATACAGAAAGGGCCAACAGGCCCTGGATGGGATAGTCGTCCATGATGAATGCCGACACAGGAGATCCTCCGCCGGGTCACCAAGGTATTATCCGACTTACAGACTTGGTCTTGACTTGCGGTAATGGAGTATTTATACCTTTCCTTTCCCCTTTTTTTTTTGTTTAATGGTAGAAGGTGTTGTGTACAATCAACAATAGATCAAATTAGAATGAACTTGTTTTTTTTTTTTTTTTTTTTTTTTTCGGATCTGCTGTCTGGCCTCTTGGATCGAACTTCTGGCAATGTGTTTGTCATTCTTGATATATATATATTCTTTCTTTTACTAACTTGCTGGGTGGCTGATGCAGGTATGGAGTACAGCGCAGATTCAGATGGTTCACTTATCCAACCAGGCACGTTCCAATGTTCCTTAATGTGGGCTCAACAGGCGCTATAGATACTCAATATCATCCTTATAGTATCGGTTCATGATATCTGACGTGGCACATAGCCACTTTCCACATCAATTCTTGGTTGTTGATAACGATACCCAGCCTACTTATCAAGAGGGATAGGAGAGAGACCTACTCCTATTCGCAGAATACTGGACCACCTACTCTAGTGTGACCAGTTCCTGACACATCACACTTGGGTCATCAGACTCTGACGGCTCAGACCTGACATCTATGACAGCCCAGATCCAGACTTCGACTCCTGACCAGATCAGCAGCAGTCACCTTCAGAAGGTCAGAGAGAGAGAAGGTAGGAGACACACACATGCATGCAGGTTGAGGGAGAGGAGGTGCTTATCTCCTCTTGAAGATATCGCCGATGGTGCTCCAGGACGCTCCGCACGTTCCAAGTAAGTAGACTTCGCCACTTCTCCTTCGGCCTGCTACCCCCACTATCAAAACTCTTCTTCTCCTTCTCCCTCCTTCACTATTCCTCCATCACCACTTCTTCTCGCCCGCCTTGATTAGACCAGCGCTATTCCTCCATCACCACTGCTTCTCCCTCCTTCGCTATTTCTGTGGGTGACTGGTTTGCAGCCAGCGGATGGCATGTAGCTGGGTACTCTCAGACATCGCTGCCTGTGCCGCACCTTACGATGATTTCGTTTGAGCTACCCACTTGACAAAGCGGGCTGCTGCGGCTGGTTTGCTGCCGCGTTGCTGTGCGCTTCGCCGGTTGCTTTGGTTGCGTTCTTGCTACGACAGTAGTTGTGCTTACTGCAGGTAGCTGGCTGCTGCGCACTGTTGCATATTGCTGCTGGCTGTTGCACACTGCTATATACTGTTGTTGGCTGGTGCGCACTGCTGTAAACTGTTATTGGCTGCTGCGCACTGATGTATACTGCTGCTCGCTGCGGCACACTGCTACATATTGTGCTAGCTGATTGTGGACTATTATAGGCTACTGTGTAGCGGCAATGGGGCTAAGGAGGGATGTGAGACTCAATTGATGGATCAGATTCTGCAAGCGGGGGGGGTTAGTGCTGCAGATCGGGAAGCCGCCAGGTGATTGATTTGGGCAGTTTAACTCAGAGTGGACCAAGCTGCTACTGTTTGGCCACCATTGCAGGGCCCTAAGGCGCGTGAAGGTAACAAGGCTCTCTCCCGAGAGTTGAGTCAGTCCCTCTCTTGTATCTCGAGAGTTTGAAACCCCTACTTTTGCCCTTCTTACTCTAAGTCTAATCCAGTTCTGAGAGAAAGGCGGCAGGCGGGATTGCAACCCGTAGGACCACAGCAAGACTCTGTGGGGAGTTAACCCACCGATTGCGGGAGCTCTGCCGGAACTCAGGAGGAAATCTGGAGGTAGGGAACCATCGGGTAATCCATCTCTATTTGTATGACCCATTATACCCATGGTTGCCTATTCCCCCTGTAGTTTGATTGGCGTATGCATGCCTGTCCCTATGATTTTTGTTTTCTCTTCAGGACATAACCAGACTAAGTAAAGGAACGCATGTACAATGTCAGTTTCAGTTGCATTGTTTGACTGAAAGCAGATTGTAGGGTTGCATCTGGGGGCAGGGTGAGAGAAAGGTTGTATTGCATGAAGTTTGACCGGGTCAACCAAAGGCTGGGCCAGTTTCATAAGTTTGGGTGGTCTGGTTGCTCTGATTTTTTAGGGCTGAATGCGGTTGACTTTTCATGTGCCAGTGAAATCCATAAGTTTGGGTAGTCTGACGGCCTTGTTTATGTTGGGTTTCAATCAGTTTCTTTTTGCTTTGATTTAAGATAAATGTACCAGGCTGAGGGCCAAGACATGTTCCATAAGTTTGGGTGGTCTTTGTCCAACGCCTCGCACATGCTGGAACCAGAAGGTTATAACTTGGCTATACTTTACTATTATTCTATCTATGAACATGCTAGCCAGACAGGGTTCCATAAGGTTGGGTGGTCTGACTATATAGCCTATCAACAACTGAAGAGAGTACTAATTAAGAATAAACTTGTGGTAAGAAGGGGCAGACTGAATCTTGAGCTGAAGATGATCGGTTTAGTTATATGTTACCTCAAAACATTAAGTGAAAATAATTATATAAATCTTGGATATTTAAACAGTTTAAGGCGACTAGGGTGACCTAGTCATATGCTCAAAGAAGAGAAAAGTTGTTCAACAGAAAAATTCCCGCGAGAAATGAAAGTTGAAAAAACATTCCATAAAAAAAAATCCTTCATATTTATAAATTATTATTCCAATGTTTGTCCAATTTTAAAATTTTCAGTTTTATTTGATAAGTTCCCGTCTAAATATGAGTTTTCTCTTCCAACTACATCTATTTGTTCAAGATGGAATGGAAGTCTGGACGAGTTTATGAAATGTTTTAATTAAACTTTCATTCTACGACAATAAATATCTTCTAATTTAGATTGGATTAACCTATTTATGACTGAAAATCCTTACTTAGAATGACAGTCCAATTAAAATATTTCATGAACTCGTCCAGACTTTCATTCCATCTCTAGCATGCACTTCAAATAAGAAGGGATACCCCAGTCTTGGAAGGAAAGTTCTCAAATAAGACGGAAAATTTTAAAATTGGAATGACATTTTTTAGGATGGAATGAGAAATTAAAATTTAGAATGTAATTTTTCTATAGAATGAATATTTAATTCTGGGGAAATTTTTCTGTTGTTGTGCCCTTTGTTTGTGTATACTCTATGGCTGAGCTAAACATGTTCCATAAGTTTGGGTGGTCTAGCTTTATGCCTTATGTAAGTTGGGTATAAAGGGGATAAATCATTGAAAGACTAGGAACTATTATTTGTTAAGTTTACTCTAGGATGGTGAGAGTACTTACCTTTGTGGCTTGGCTTGCATGTGACTGAGTGAGGCTACTACTTAGTCTGAGTTTCAGGTTGATAGGTAGTTGCTTTAGTTGCTCGCCACGTGCTAGAGCCATAGGAGTTAGTTTCAATTCTTGCATTTTCCAAGCTAAGTTTTTTTACTTAGGTCAATTTTTGCATTTTTTTGAATCTTTTGTTATACTTGGCATTGTATAAATCTTGGTAAGCCACTTTCTCTACGAGAAGCGCTGCCGAAATTTGTACAAAACCAAAGAGTTAGTGAGACTTTGTCTTTTTCAGGGTCTAACTTTTCTGACTTTTTGGCTTAGTAAAAATATGGAACATCTCCTTTTCTAAAGGGAGTGCTGCCAAAATTTTTGCTAATTCAGGGAGTTGGACAAAATTAGACTTTAAAAAGTCAAAGTCACTGTAGATTCTGAACTTAGCTCTGTATAAAATCTAGAAAGGCACTTTTCCTACGGGAAGCGCTGCTGAAATTTTCTTAGTTTCGAGGAGTTATATTATATTTTGACATGTGGCGACTTTTGCAATCCACTCTATATAGAGGAGACTTTGTCCGGGTCTACCTTTCTTTGGGCACTTGCTTAGAGGCAGACCTAGGCTTAGTTTGTAGAAGGGTCTTGGGTGAGAGTGTGTTATGGAGTTGTATTCTCCATACACTTATGACTATAGCTTGGGGATTTGTGTGTTTTGTGCTACATGTCTTCTTGATCGATTAATTCAGGATTTGGGATAGATTCAGGTTGATCCTACGAGGAACGTCTTCTGTTATCATTGGTAACAGGTTGGTTGCCGATTCGTCGGTTTACGATTCAACTCCAATCCACTCCTGTTACTCAACCTAAAGGCTTTAAGCCTTGTGATTTGAATCGTTTTGTTGTGTTTTCACCCGGACTTTATTTGAATGGTGATTTAAAGAAAAGTGTCGAGTATTTTATCTTAAGGAGTTGCACAAGAGTGAGGCTTGTATGGCTAAAAGCAAGGGGTGTAAGTAGAGAGGATGGTTGAAGTTGAC
The DNA here is from genome assembly GCA_003427395.1 of Chara braunii. Taxonomy (NCBI): domain Eukaryota; kingdom Viridiplantae; phylum Streptophyta; class Charophyceae; order Charales; family Characeae; genus Chara; species Chara braunii. The sequence goes on from BFEA01000345.1 coordinate 475,276, forward strand.
CCCGTGTAGTGCATGGACTTTTGGTTGAATCTTTGATGTGATTGCAAGTATGTTTGATGATTCAGATTTTGAATTTGACTTTTTGCGCTCACATGCATATATATATGGCTAAGAGAAGCCCCACTGCGATTGTGAGAAGTGATCGTCACATATTTATAACCCTATATATGTATATATGTATATACATATATTGTGAGTGTTTCGTGCGGCCTACAACGACCTCGCGTAAGGGTTAAACAGATTGTGTTTTCGAGGGGAATGAGACTTCCCTTTATCCCTTGCTTTTTAGAGTTTTATAGTTGGACGTTGTAGTCCATGGTTGCCGTCAAAGTCAAACCCCTTGACTTATCTCCAGACCCTAGATGATGGAACAGGTCTCCAGGGCCATAAAAGACGATCGCCACCACAGGTATGAACCTGTGTACCACCCACTCTACGCAGGGAGCAGAAGAGGGTGTGTTTTTCAACCGCACTTGGCGGTTATCCAGCGTCGAGAGATTAACCCTCAAGGCTCGTGTCAGCCGACACTTGAGTGTCGAATACAACCCTCGAGATTAACGAGGACCGCGTGAGTATGGGTATTACATAGTATGTCATCATTGCGATCGCTTGCGTATGCTTGCATTGCGAATCGATATGAGTTAGCCCTGCGTCCGCGCGGTTTTATACTAAGTCTCGCGCACGACGCTTATTCGATTTCCGCATCGGAGAGTTATAGGATGACTGCTAAGGGACTAGGAGTGTTGTCGCGTTGTTTGTTCAGTGTCGTTTTGTATATGTATATGTAGGCGTGTATTTTTATTGTGGTGTGCGCGTGGTGTGTGGGATGCGTCCTAGTCGACCGACGACGGGTCGCGCTTGGGACTTTAATCCCCCAAGATGTCGATTCGCGTGCGGGTTCGATAGAGGCGTAATACCGCACGTACCCCCTATGCTACAGCGAACGAGAAACGCCCTCGGCTAGTTCACCTCTGCGATTACAACTGAGTAGCTTTCGTACTGTGGACTGGTAGCTCGACGGGGATACGCCCACCGAAGGGAGGTGACAACTCCCGTTAGGTGGAGGTAAGTCGTGCCTTGCGTAGGCTCTGTCCTATCGTAGGGGCTCGCGAGAGGTATGACTGGCGCACTCGGCCGGAGCGGCTTGCGGAAGCTCTATGTATATTCGCGACGAAGATTTTAGACCAACTCCTCCGTGACGCGGCCGGGAGGGTCCCACGCTGCTCGTGTGCGGTGCCGGACCGATGCGCTCGACAGGTGGCGCCGTTGCCGGGGATAACGGTTGTCTGCCATTATGCTTGGTGGAAGGACATACAGGTATGAGAAAGTTAGAACTAGGCAAAAGGAGAAACTTTCTTTGGACATATATGGTCGATTGCTTGATGCCTTGACTATCGTTGGGGATATCTTAAAAATTGTCGTCTAAGAGTGATAAGCGTTGATTATCAGTGTATGCGCAGTTTACTTGAGAAAGGAAGTGTTTGACTATACACTTAAGTATTCTGACGCATATAAAAGTGGTCTCAACGAGCACCTTGTCATCTTAAGTATCTTTTGATAATTGGGCGATATGTGACGTATCTGATGCGTTCGTGGTTGAGTTTAGGCAGCATCCGCATTCTTGGGTATGTCTATCACCGAAGCAAGCCAAGTTGATAACTGTCAAGGCTACAAGGCTATGACTTATTATGTAAGTTATGTGCTAGGCTTGCTTGGGATGTAAAGACGTTAAGTTGAGGCGTCTTCCCCTCGTTAGTAAAGTGTCGCCTTAGAGGAGGTTTCTAGTACGTGAGCGACATGAGTGAGGGGGTGACTGATGTGTGCGAAGTAAGGGGTTTGATTGCAAAGGTCTTTCCCTGAGCTCAGATTGAATTATGGTGTAATAGGTACTGCGATGAATCTCGTATCTAGATTCATTGATAGTATCAGTTGGAGATGGGGTGAGTCATTTGAAGATTGTCCGGTTGTAGCTATCGATAAAGTTAAAGAAGTAGTGGTTATTTGATTGATGGTGTGGCTAACCCGAAGAGAGACTTATGTTCTAAAGTATGTGTAATATATATCTATTTGTTCATTTTTATGACGGTATGATTTGATTGGTGTCAAATATGCATTTTTCTGTATTTTGTTTGGTATTTGATTGATGACGTATGTATGGATTGTCTTTCAGAGGGGACATATATTTTGCATGAAACCCACATCTGACATGGGACCAGAGGTGAATGGGGTGACTCACTCTTGGGGAAGGTGGTTTTTCCTCAAGGGAGTAAGCCAGCGTGTATAGTTGTCCTCAGTGGAAGTGCATTCTTAAGTTGTTACTCCCTTGTTAAGGCTTAAGTAAGCAGTTATCAGTCTCAAGAATGATAATGAGACCCACACCGGAATGATGTTCTTGGTCCATTAGTGGGGTGTTGTTACCTTTATGATAGGAAAGTAACTACATTATCTGTTGAGAAGAGAGGAAGGGGCTTGTTACCTTGCCAAAGCTATGATGACCGAGTGGAACAACCACTGCTTAGTGAGAGCGGGTCTGGAGTAGCGACCGAGGCTCGTCTCACGTTAAGCAGAGTCATCATATTTGTAAGGGTGTGAATTCACTATTCGTTGCCTTAATAGGTATGAATGGGGTTGTTCATCTGACCATGATTAGGGTCGGTGAGGTGCAAGCGCTGGAATCAAAGAGGGATGCAGTGAGGCTTGATCTTTAGAGCGGGGTTCAGGAGTCAAGATGTTATCTTATGAGAATTACACCGCCCCTCTGTAATTCGCTTAAGAGTTGAAGTTGTATCATATTATTTACTCATTGCTAGTCTTGCTTCTGCCTTATAGAATATGGAATACGTTGTTGAAAGTTACCCCGTTATATGACTGACAGTTCAGTTGGCTCCATGTTGTTGTTTATAAATTTTGTCGTAATCTTCATTTACAATTCTTGCCAATAAGTTGTGCCTATTATGTTGTGATTATTGTTGTAAGTATATATTATTCATCATGGATTGTACTGCATTCTGGATTCATGTTTGGAGTAATCGCTTATGCGACATACGTATATTGTGTCCTTCCTTGATAATAAAAACCATAAGTGGTTAATGCCTGAGTTATGATTTGAGAGATTTATAAGTAAATATTTATGTTTTATTTTAGGTGGATATTTATTTAAAGACTCTCTTCAGTAACGCCGTTGTCATAAAAAGATCCTTATATTTGCTCTCATGATGAGAACGACTTAAATTTTAGTAGGGATATATTCTGCATTAGATTTAGTTGCGTAACTCCCTTCGAGCCTCGACCCTAACGCCGCTCGTAGTTCAACAGGTGACGGAGTCAAGAAAGCTCGAGATGCAAGGTTCTCAAGGGAAGATTGGGGTAGAGGCCGCATTGAAGGAACGAGAAGGGGGATATGCAAGGCACACGTGCGGGTTGTTGTATGACCTGTATCTGGACCAAAAATTCGTACGTCATGGCCAAGGACTAAGGAACTTGGTCAATATCGTTGATGTTTATGCAAGCTCTCACGATCCAAATGACAGGGTTGTAGATTGGGATGAGGTCCGGGAAGTAGCAGAGCGATAGAGGATGCCCTTGTGCTTTACCGAAGTACGTCCCTCATGAGCTTGTGTATATACGTGTGCATGGAAGCCAAGGTAGAAGACTAACTGGTTGTGTGATTTCGACCCTGTGTTTTAGTTTACAGGATCTTGACTATATACAGAATGGGTTGGAACAGGTGTATATAAGCCTTTAGTGCATTGTGTGTATATGTTAGATCATAAGAGGCCTCAGGTTAAATTGGATAAGCAAATTTTCAGGTTTTTGCATCTATTCAAGGGTAGATTGGGTAGAGTATGAGAGTGAGCCTCGGGTATGTATGGGCCGCTGGAGATAAGAAACGGATGAGGGAATGATTTGTAATGTAGACCTGAGCACATCATGAGGTCGTGTAAGGATGGGATCTTACTATGAGAGCTGATTTGATTTTGGTTGCGATATTTGTCCTTCATTAAGACATATACCTTCATCAAGGAATGTCCTCCTACGATTCAAGATGAATTGATTATGTTTTAGGGGCTGAGTTTATTTTCAACCATACCACCCTGAGTTGGGAAAGGGTACGCATCTATACGTTTGTATACAGGAGGCTGCTTTAAATTAAGTAGGTCCTAAGTTATCATTTTAGGGCGCTATGACCTCGAGAGTTAGTGTGTTAAACCTCTTGCTATACGGGTTGTGCTGAGATATGAAAGATGAGTATGCACGACGCTTTGATTCGGGGCTGTTGTAAGCCTATGATTGATTGAGACGTGATGGACCTTGTGTTTCGGGTTGGATATTTAGATATGTCTTGGGTTGTTTGGGTCCCTCCAATGGGAGGGGTGCGATCACGCCTGTTTAGAGCTTCTTCCGTTTAGCTCTAACTAAGGAGGCTATGATTTTTTTGGCGATACTGGACCACTGGTGCCAGTTTGAGTTGAGATTGTTCAACTCTATGTATATATATGTAATTCAAWAYCATATTGGTTCGTTTTTGAGCTGGGATATTACGCCCCTTAGTGTATATTGAGTTGAGATCTTATCTAAGACTATTCCCCTGTATATGACAATCACAATCACTCTCACATGTGTGGTTTTATCCTGATGTATGGTGGCTTTGTGTGAGAGATGTATGAGAAACATCTCATGTGCTGTATATTTTGTGACTGTGAATGAATGCGAATTGTCTACTCTTCGGTATACTCGTGTGGTCTGCCCACGGGCAGGTGATAGGGTCGGGTATAAAGAGAGGGAGTGCAGTCTGTTTTTGTGAAGATTGGGAGAATCCTAAGGGATTTATGAGTCTTTGAGACTCGAATGTTTGTCATGCCAAATGCTTATTGTTGAGTTGTAATGAGGACCGATAAGTTGGTCTCTCAGTTTGAGTTGTTTTATGGTAGAGACGCCTTTTATGAGAGGGCAGTCTTTTGCTTATTGGAAGACTCATCTTCAGAGAGGGAAGATGTTTTAATGAAAGGTCGTGTGAAAGTTCATCCTAGAGAGAGAGGGATGGCTGGGAGACCTATTGAGTGAGACCTCTTTTGTGTGGAGGGAGGTTAATAGCTTCATTGGCATGGTAAGTTGGTTTTGAATGATATAGTCTGACGAGGAGAACCACGTTTTTGGCTTGGCCATTGGTGGAATTTTTGAGGTCGCAAAAAACTTTGTTGAGAGATGTCTTCGGGATGTGTGGTCTTCTAGCTCTGATAAAGTGAGGGGGCCACGACCTTGCGGACCTGGCGGTGATTCTGTTTTGTGATAGTGGAGAGGCTGGCGTGTTCTCTCTGTGCTGTCCCACAGAGGACTGGCAAATGCCTTTTATGAGTGACGGACCTCTGCGTAGTTCCGCAGTAGGCCAACGTTAATCTTCAGGCATTTATGAGAGACCCAACCAGGGGTATAACTGACATCACTGAGGCGCAAACCTCAGTGTTGGCTGCTGATCGGCGCAACCTGACAGCGGGTCCACGTCTCGCGAGAAGGGGTAAAAACTTAAAGAGGTGTGACCACCCATGAGGGTTTTTACCTGCCGCGGGATGGCGTGGGATAAGAGTCGAGTCTTTTTTTGGAGTCCTGATTGAATGCTTATCAGGAGAAAAAGTCTATCGTGGCGCAACCTGCGAGGACACTACCGCTAAAATAATAAACGCGGTGGATCGTAGATCTGGCACGATCACCCAGACTATGGTGGGCCAAGATGGATACATGGCCTTCCTGTACTAGACTGCAGGAAGCGTCTGTGATGAGATTTATGTGATGTATATATATATATATATACTTGATTGTGAGAATTATTGGAGGCAGGCGAGAGTGCCTTCTAAGGTCTCAATTAGGGCCCGCGTCCTTGGTTATAGCCCTGCTTGCAGGGTAGGGACTAAGGACACCTAATGAGAAGCCGGCGTTCGTCTAGGACGACGGGGAGAGGATGGTCGAGAGGCCATTGGGACTTATGCTGTAGTAGAGTGTCAGTACCCCGGCGTTCTCATGTTAGGACAATGGAGACCCAGGTTAGAATCCTGGCAGCATAACGTTGTGTTTGGCATGATTTGATGGAGGCCTCAAACCGGAGTCTGTCGGATGATCGGATTGGTTCTTTTATCGTCAGCATCTGGAGTTTTGGATGAATTTATAGCCTTTTGATTTTGCGAAGCGACGGGGACGTCGCTTAATATGGTCCGGTAAGCTGTCAGTGCGAATACCCTAACAAGGGTATCCGCCCGGGTTTTTGTAGACGACAAGAATAGTTTTGGTTTGAAGTTCTAAGCATGCCATGCGATTCGCGGCAGTGTCTGTAAATTACGTTGACTGGATGGTTGACTAAGATAAAGAGTGTGTGGGCGCTCGTGTTTGAGCCGCGCGTGATCTTTTATTTTTCGCTGATGACTGTGAAAGCCGGCGTAGTTGCCGACCATATTTTTTATGTTTTTCTGATTAAACTATGATTAAAAAGATTTTTGTCCTTTGATTGGTGTGCTTATCTGTGACTTGCACGTATGTACCGAGGGCGCGACGTCGGCGGCAGCATGGTTGAGTATAGTCGTGCGGTAGACGCGAAAGGTTGACGGTCGGGGTTTCGACTGGTAGGCCGGCTTGTGGGCATGAAACGTTTCGGTAGGTCCGCGCGTAGCGCAGTGTTTGCTTATTTTTGTGTCCATCAATATTATACTGAGCCTTGATCTTAGCGTTGGCGGTTACAGCGTCAAACTTTCGTTAAAGAGATTCAGGGATTGAGACCGAGTGGCAACGACGTGGGAGTGCTAGAACAATGTGGAAAAGCCGAGGGTGGCGAGGGTTGCCACGGATGCATTAACCACGGACCATGATCCGCTGTGAGAAGTTCGAGTGTGAGCATGCCCATTAGGATCCTACAGACGGGACTGCGCTTGGGTACAGGTGGCCGAGGGCACAGTTGGGAGACCCGCACCAGTACCCGCTGCAAAGGTCGTGCCTACGGCACCTGTCCCTTCTTCGGCGTTCAAAATTGTTCATTTAAATTGTCGTTGTTACCTCCAAGGTAGGCGCGGGGACCCGCGGGATAGTGGAATAGGCCTTGACTTAGTGGGCCAGGAGTTTCAGGGCAGTGGCCCCCAACATTACCGTGCGAATCACGCATCAGACAGGACATGCTTGGGCAGAGAGGGGCCAGGGCACAGTGGGAGAACGGCAGCACTGCCCAGCAATCGCTGGTCGGACTCGGGTACAGGGGCGAAAGACTAATCAAACTGACTAGTGACCGGTCCCCTCCGAAGCTCCCCTCAGGCTGGCTTGCGCTCTCGGGTAGACCGCTGCGCTAAGGCGCCGAGCAACGAGGGAGCAGAGGGGCGTAGCAATCAGAGAGCAGGAGGGGGAGAAGAAACGGGGAACGAACCCGGACGTGATCCCGGGCAGGGTTCGTGCGGAAATGAAACAGGCTGTGGCGGAGTTGTGGCCGGTACTGCCAAGCCGGTTGTCGTCGGGCTTCGGCATATGGCCGAACGGGTGATCGAATGGGAGAGAGTCGGTCCCCTCCGAAGCTCCCCTCAGGCTGGCTTGCGTTGTTGGGTAGACCGCTGCGCTAAGGCGCCGAGCAACGAAGGAGCAACGACGGGCAGGCGCGCAGCAGAGTCGAAATGAACCTGGTGCGAATCCGCGCCGGGTGCTTTCGAAGTTGGAGATGAGAGGAGTGGGCATGGCGGAAAGGAAAAATGCTACCAGACCCGATTCTTGATAAAATCAGGTAGGGGAAAGTGCTACCTAGGGGTTTTAGGAGCGGTGTTGGAGGGCGCGGTGTCTCGACCCTCCTTCGTGTACCAAGTCCCTGCTTGGTACAGTCCCTCACGTCGGTGCCTCGGCCTGTAGATGTGCCCTGGGATTCCGTTGCCGTTAATGCCCAGGTTGTACTTTGGCTCAGACCAGTCCTGGTGGCTGTACCCCTGACAAAGGGGGTGCGCCACAAGAGTTCCATTGATCCGCGCAGGCTCGGCGCCCTGCTTTACAGCAGAGCACGACCGGCCTGTGGTCGTGGTAGCCGCCGGGTTCGCCCTGGGACGCGAAAGCGAAGGGACTGGCGCAGTCTTTTCTATTGCGCGCCGAGTGCCCTGTAGCCAAGTTATGGGTTAGGTGCGTGGAAACGACTTAGTGATGGGAAGGAAAAGCTGAATGAAAGAGATAAAAAAGGAAAATAAAAATATAAAAAACAAAGAAAAGAAAGTAGAGAACTTGATTAGCACGTGGATCAGGATTATTGCTTTAGTCGAATGATTCAGCGACGATCGACTACTGCATCGTTTGAGTTTTCCCTTTTCTCTTGTTATTACTGTTACTATTATTTTAATCATTATTAATTCACCGATTTTTAGATGTGATTTCCCCTATTGTTGGGATCCTGTCACTTCGCGGGGGAGACCAGCGGTCCTGTTCCCAAGTTGTGGTCGCTGTTAGTTTAGACTGAGCCTGCACGGGGTTGAAAGGACCGTCTGGTTCTAATGGTTGTGACCTGGGCCAGGTACAAGGACGGGATAAAGGTAACCCGTGTGGATGTTCCAACCACGCACTGGGTCCTAGTAGTTGAGTTTAGGGGTAGATACAGCAATGACTGAGAAAAGGGGAAGTAAGAGAAAGAAAGAAAGAGAGGAAAATAGTTCAAGGCCGGTTTTAGTTTTAAGCGAGGACTTGTACCACTGTTCAGTTGGAGCTGCTGTACAAGATGAAATCTGAAGCGCGTTATTACTATTATTATTATTATTATCATTACAATCATTATTATTATTATTTTTTTCAGTTTTTCGTTGGTCCATCACTTCGCAGAAAGGCCAACGGTTCAAATTTCGAGTTCAGCGGTCCACAGCCTAAGTAGGCCGACCTCGTGGATACAGTCAATGGGAGAATTCCGATTAAGGGCTGCACGGTAAGGTCTCAAAAGGAGGGCGACCCGCGGCCGCGTCGGTAGGAAGCTTATCACCTCTGAAGGGGGTCATAAGCCCCCTCCTTCCGATCGGATACGGGTACCCGGTGAGGATAGGCCGACGACTCATTTTGAAGAGGTGAGAACTTTTGTCGGTATCCCGTTATGGGCTCCCGTTATGGGACCGTCGCCGTGGACCTATAGTCTCGTCACCGGAACTAGTGGTTGACAGCGACGCAACTTTTAGTTCATGAAAAACAAGTGGCGGGCCCAGGGGGCGAGAAGAGGGAGTCAACGGATGAGGTAGAGGCGGGAACTGAACGCGCGTGCTAAGGAGGTGATGTCAGTTGGACTGCAGCGTGTGTGACGAGCCAAAGAAGTGACTGTAACTGGCGGTGCATTTAAGCGTGAGAGAGGTGCTCAGACGGCGGATGAAAAACTTTGACTTCAACATGCGCGGTATGATGGAAGTCATCGTTGCTACCGATGAAGCAACGAGGCCTTAGGCAGTTCTTCGAGGGAAGAGAGGGAAGTCAACAAGAAGTGCGGTACGAATGAGCGTGTGCTATCCTAGACACGGTTGACTTCAACTGTTGTCTTCACGCTCGCTCAGGGTGCCTTGCGGCTGATGAGCCGTGGCAAGCCTTTGCGATTCGCTAGAGTGATTGGCCTCTGTTACTTCTTGAGCATTCGTCCGAGTGAGTTGTCTCTATATTTTCTTGCTTGTTTCTCCTGGAGTGGTCGGTCTCGAGGCGCTTCTTGCTCGCTCGTCGGGCAACTACGGTGCAAACGCTCGAGAGAAATGAGTGAGGATGAGCCCGGTTCAGCGTGAGAGATGCAACTAGTTTTCACGAGCCACACCTAGTAAGTGTCTGTCAACTCGATCTCTGTCAGAAAGTGCTTCGACATGCTTCTACTGGTGAAGATGCCTCTCCGCTGAGGACCACGTGCGGGAGGAAGACGAGTGAAGCGAGTAGAACTTTGATTTCGGTCGGTGTCGTCTGCTGCGACGAATGATCTTTCGCCTCGCTAAATAGGACGTACCCCTGTAAGCCGTGAAGTGGCGGCCAGTAAGCCGAAAGGTGGTGATATCCACTTGCTCTGATGCGTGATGAATGGATGTGACGGTTGGGTTTCTCGAGAAGGCGGGAGTAAATGCGTCTGATGATGTCACCGGTGTGGGTGCGTGATAACAACTCCAACCGCCCCTACTCTTTAAAACTGACTGATTAAAGTTGTCACTTTTCCATGCGCTGTTATTTTCACTTGCGGGATTCTACGAACTACTCTGCTTGCCTATGTGTATCATAGTTACTGGTTGGGTCATGAGTAACAAGAAAGTCCGGGAGCATGGATTGTCGTTGCGCAGGGCCGTGTTTGATTGGTGAATACAAGAGATAATGATCGGCGTTGCTGTGGAATCTAAAGTCACCCTTCTTCGGTACGGTTTAAACTTCCTTTCCTCTGCTCTTCCTATTCTCTTTTCCTGCTACACTCTCGCTGCTAATAGAGTGAATGAGCCTAAGCTGGGAAAACTCGTTGAGACTGACTTAAGCATTAATGATGCCTTCGCATCTTTCATAAGTAGGGAGTGCTGGCAAAACTAATCTTGTTGTGGTTAGAGTTGGACAATCGTCCCTTAAGAGGGAGGAGGCCTAGTATCGGTGATTTGATTCATCGTGACCATGGGTACAAAGGATTGATGCTTAATCATACCCGTTCCCTATTTGATCGAAGGGAAAAAGGAAGGTGATGTTAAGACGGATTTCTTACTTTCTTGCAAAACTCCTACTACATGGTGATTAAAGGGTATTGTCCATGTTCTGCACGTAAACTGTGATAATAAACACCTCTAATCCGTATGGTTAATGGGTGAAGGAACATTATAAGAGGGGACTGTGTTACACGTAAGTTGTAAAAAAAAAAAAAAGCGAATGTGTAAGGTCAGGGGCGTGCATCATCCACAACTTGCTTTGAGTCTCCTACAGCAGGTGAACAGAGAACACATTACTATACATTCTGGGATAGAAGGATACTTTGAGGATTTTGTTGGGGCTAAAGTAGGGGGCCCTTCACACAACAGCGGTTCAAGATATTTTCACTTTAAGGGAGGCAACATACCAATCAATCCCGCTGAACTCCCCGCCTCAACAGTACAAACCAAGTGAAAACATCCTTGCAGGACTATTATATTCTTAGCGCAAAGAGTCTAGGGCGTAGCTTCCTTTCCTTGCCTRGTAACCGTGAGCGTGAATGCATGCGTGCTCCGGTTACGACGCTTCTCTCTGTGAGACCAAGCCTGTGCTTTTTCACGAGGACAGAACCCAAGAGCATAGAATTGCCGAGGACGAACCCCTTCCAAACTCAGCAAGGAAGTTTTGGGTCCCAACTGACGTTCACAGTAACACAGCCTGCATAAGTGGAGTTGAACCCCGCTCACTATGCGCTGTATACCTCGTGCACACCCACTACTTGGAGTGTGGTCTGCATGATATTCAAAGAGCAGATTACTACTGGGTCAATGCTAAGGTCAGTTCGTGAGTGCCTTTTCAAAACTATCCATCACCGGAAATCAGGAAAAAACTCAGCCCTCTTACGAATCGTCATCCGCAGAAAGAAGGAGTCTTTGTGACTTGAGTTATCTAAAAGTAATCCGCAAGCGAAAGACTTTTCCGTGTCCTGTTAGTGAGTAGTTGATTCTGTATGTTCATGGGCTGCGCCAACCACCTGTGGTCGTTTAAAAGGTACAAGCCGTAGACCAATTAACCTAAGTCCTAGCAGTTTGAGCTTGTGGCTTGTCACTTGCAAAGGGAAGGCATTTGTTAGAACCTCTGATCTCTAGTTTCTGAGGATCAATCGGAAGTCTGATAGCTGAGAGGAGGGGTTCGCTAATAACGCTCTGCCCTGGACCTTGATCCTACATGTCGGTGAGT
>BFEA01000345.1:488982-506379 GCA_003427395.1 Chara braunii
ATCTCTCCAGCAGTGATCGACATTGAGGCGTTGACTGAGCCCACCGAGTACCCCTACCTCAGACGAGGGGTCTTCTCAGTGGACGGGCTGCCTACATTGAGGGAGGAGTTTTGCTCCATGGTTAACTTCCGTGTCATGTATCTTAGATAGTCGTGTTCAGAGCTTGTGGGCTTTAGGTGGCTCTATGTCACGAGGCCTCAATCTTGGATTGTACGCAGGCATGGGTTACAGCGCCAGAGATGAGCAGTGAAAAGAGAGAATGAGAAAGACTGACCAGAGGGATGAGTGAGGACTCTTGAGAGGTGCTGGCCATGCTTGTTTATGTGTACTTTCTGAGATTATTATGAGTTCTTATTCTTCCCTCATTCGATTGCTACTGTCCTTGCTAGAGTCAGTCAGTCTTGCTTCTTGCATTGTTTATGCATGATGATTGTCTTTTTGGATGATTCTATCACAGTTCTCAAAAATCAAAATTGACATAATTGAAACATGCATAGCACCCCATGATTTTATGGTTATTATTTGCATAATTCTTTGCTATTTCGAATTAAAATAAAAGATTCATAAGATCAGGGACTGACGAAAATTGCAATTGAAGGGTCTCGCTCGAAGCCGGACGCACACAAAAAGAAGGGATTTGCCTTGTTTAATTCATTTTATTTATTGCAACCACATACAAAATTTTGCGTGACAGCCTGTTGGCTTTCCGGTCGCCCGAAGTGGACCGACTTGAAAAAGTGCGACAAAAATAACCCCATTGCCGGGGACACGAAAATATTTTCGTGTCCGGAACGAGCCTGGGTCATCCTGATCATTGAGCTTTGATTAGGACGAGAGAACTGTTGACATTTCTGTGAGCTTCATGTTAATTTTATTATTCTTACTTGAGACCCGATTCTCTTGAGAATCACGACAGCTAACTGTGTCTCAATATTTCCTTGTGTGAGGTACCACACTGGACCGGAGAAAGGAGATTGGTATTATTGGAGAGAATCAGGCTTGAATTCAGGTATGCCTCATGAGCCTACGATGTCCCTTGAACACTCAGAAGGGGAAAGACGAATCAAGAGCCTGAGGAATTCATCAAGGATGCTGACTTATGATGCACTGAGAGAAATTTCAAAAGTAACTACCAAAGGAATATTCCCCTCTCAGTATGAGCATTGTTGGGTCTACCGTTCTGGCAATTCGGTCATCAACGTAGTGCTGACTCGCTTCTTGGAGGGAGATATTTATGATATCCGTCCCTGTGTCAAGAAGGGAGACTGTGATGACGGTGAGACCTTCAACTGGGTATGGGAAATTGCAATCCAGTTTCTTTATGATGAGAAGGCAGAATTAATTAAGCAGAAGAGGAAAGTGGAATGAGGTATAATGTCAGTAACATACAAGACTGTTTCAATCCCTCCTATACCTGACAGCTATTGTGATGAGACTAACTGACTGCCAATAATCATCATGGTATTGACAAGGGAGAAAAGAAACGGTGGCCATGAGAGCTGAAAAAATTTCAGCAGAAGTAATTAGATAAAGGAGGTCAAATTTTGGCAGGGGTTCGGGTCCAAGTTAAGAGAAGGTTGAATGTCTCCTAAGATCACTGAGTACTCTAAGCAAGGGAAAGACATTTTCATATGAAGTTGTCGGGTATGATATGGTCGAGAGCGGATGGGAGGAGGAACGATTATATGTACTGACAGTCTATTTCACTGACCTGGATGTGTATGACGTAAGAATTTATGCTCCAAAGGGAAGAAGTGTTGATGCAGTATACGGGAGATGCTGAGGATTTGCTGAAGAGGTAGTACTGAGAGAGAAAAAGAGGCTTGAGAAAGAGAACAAATGCTTCACTGGGTCGACTCGATTTACTGTTTTTGATGGATTCCCAGTCCCTCCCTTGCCTGATATCAATCTATCTAAAAACAATTGGTATGTCATGATAAAGTTTGCATGGAAAGTGAAGAGAGCCCAAGAAGCATACTCTCAGTAGTCAGGATAACTACTGTGAGGGGTAAACTCTATGAGGTGATAAGGTGTGATAATCCTTTTGTGATCCTGAGGTATGAGACTTCTGAGAGAGGATTCATAATATTTCACATCCCAGTGGTCAAATTTCTGAGTACTGGCAGTCTGGACGTACGAATTTATGTACCAGCGAGCCTAGAAAAGGAAGATGACTACTTGAAGTGTCAGACAAGTGCTTATATTAGTCTCAAAAGAACCAAGGAATCACTTGAAAAGCTAAAGAGAAAAGTAACCTGAAGGAAAGAAGTTAGAAAATTTAAGAGACTTCCTGGATTTTCGATTCCTAAGGGATTTGAAGTCAAGAGAGATTGGATGCCTCTATTGGAAGCTATTGCTGAGATTGGTAAAGCAAGAGAAAAAAACTCCACTTTGATGATAAAATCCCTACTATTGTGTACCTTTGAACACAGATTTGAGATCCCTGATTGTGTCCAACCTAAGATTTACCTTTCAGATGTTGCTTATGATGATTAACAATGCCTGGTTTGACTGAACAACTGACACTAGGAGTTGTGTTGGAAGGTGGAGTAGTCAAGGTAGAGGGAACTCTTCAGATCTCTGATAGAAATCTTTCTACCCTGGATGAACTTGAGTTTTTACAGCCTTTCTTAGATCGCATGGGAGATTCTGCTCTGAAAATTATCACTGACCAAACTGAAATAAGCTATCCGTTAAAGGTGGCGAGAGTAGGAACTACTGAGAGAGTATCATATCATACTTTCCAAGAACGGGTCTCTCTTGCAAGAAGGATCAATAGTGGGTTGTAAACGATGCAATTTGATTATAAGATTATAGACCTGACTCGATATTTTACAACAGAAAAATTTCCATGAGAAATAAAAGTTGAAAAAACATTCCATAAAAAAAAAATCCTTCATATTTATAAATTATCATTCCAATGTTTGTCCAATTCTAAAATTTTTAATTTGATAAGTTTTCGTCTAAATATGAGTTTTCTCTTCCAACTACATCTATTCGTTGAAGATGGAATGAAAGTCTGGACGAGTTTATGAAATGTCTTAATTAGACTTTCATTCTACTACAACAAATATCGTCTAATTTAGATTGGATTAACCTATTTATGACTGAAAATCCTTACTTAGAATGACAGTCCAATTAAAATATTTCATGAACTCATCAAGACTTTCATTCCATCTTTAGCCTGCAGTTCAAATAAGAAGGGATACCCCATTCTTGGAAGGAAAGTTTTTAAGTAAGACATAAAATTTTAAAATTCGAATGATATTTTTTAAAATGGAATGAAATTTTAAAATTTAGAATGCAATTTTACTCTAGAATGATTATTTAATTCTGGAAAATTTTTCTGTTGTATGATTCGGTTACTATAAAGGGGTATGACGGAAGACTGGGTAGGGATGATGAGAGAGAGTTGATTGAAGATTACATTGGAAGGCTGAGAAGGATTGCACTGCCCTTGATTACTACCCAATGAGTTATTGCTTATGCCCTGTATATACAAAACTCTCAGGGGATAGAGCTGACAAGAGAAGAAAGAAACGAGCCTGTATCCCTTGCTAGAAGAGTGAGAGACTGAGGGGCAAGGAAGGAGAGGACAAGGGTGGCAGAGGGAGAGAAGAGGATATCTGAAAAAAGTCTATGGTCAAGATGGCAGCGTGAGCAAGACCGAGTACATCAACAGGGACCAATTAAGAGGCGTTGGAGTTATACGGGGGTTAGTTGAGAGAGTTGATACTATAAAAGGAGGGTAAGACATTGCAAGAGCAAAGAGGCCAGATGAGAGAATTCCCTGCTTCAGAGGACCTCAGGTTAATGACTTCTTGGACGAGTATGAATTGTTTGGGCTCAGTTATAGCTGGACAGATAAGCAACGACTTAAACACCTTCTATCTTATTGTAACACTGATTAAAGACTGGCGGTTCAGGAACTAATGGAAGGTGCTACTACCTGGGAAGAGGTTAAGGAGAGACTGAAAAAGAAATTTGAGAAAGATTCGGTTTCAACTACGACTAAGAATTTACTCAACATCAGAACAGCTAAATATGACACTTTCAATGTTTTTCTTCGGACCTTCATCCGGACAGCAAGAAGGATTCCATATTTGGATGAAGCTCAGAGATGCCATATATTTTTGACAAATTTTACTGACACTGAAAGGCAAGCAGTTCTCAATTAATCTCAACACTATCCTCTCAGATGGGATGAAATGGTAGCAATCATATGGACCCTACCTACTGTCACCCATAAGAAATGGTCACTGGATCAGATCAGTACTTTGACCAAGGATTGAGAGACTGAGAATGGAATGAATAGAGGGAGCAATCTGACTGCTGAGAATATTCTCCAAAAAGTGATGGCTAGCTTTTTGCCTCCAAGGCCTGCAACGCATGCTATGGATGACAGGGGAAAGAAAAAGGTTGAAAGTGAGGAACATGCTGACGATAATGATGACAACGAAAATTATGGTAAGAAGGGGGATTCATCCAGACCCAAAAGGAATGGAAAGAATGGTGATGGAGGAAACAGAGAGAGAAGAAAATATGATGAGCGTCCTTAGAGGAGCTTTAGTTGCTACTATTATAGCGAAGGGTTCATACTACCACTTATTGCAAGCCTCTTGAGGAGGATGTAAGGAGGGGGGTGGCAAAAAAAGATGCAATGGGCCATGTCTGTGATAGTTCATGGAATAAGTTGGACCCCAGACATCCAGGAGGTATAAGGCTTCTTGCTCTTAAACATGATGAGAAGATGAAGATTAAGAAGAAGAGAAAGGTCAATGTGAATGTTCATTTCCTCATTGGGGACTTTCCTAATGAACTTGTACAAAGAGCAAGTGACCCTTGTACCACTATTAAGTTGCCTCTGCAATCCTTAACATTGACAGAGTGCGAGCCTAGCGAGGCTTGTACAAGTGAGTCTCCACTGGGAGGGAATCCTACTTCTCAGAGTCATTCTGAATTAGTAGAGTCCTCTTCCAATGAGAGGACCCATCTCCTGGCTAACATGATGTCGTTCCACGGTGATTTACCCCCAGAACTTGAACCGGAATCAGTGTCAGGGTTGGTGAAGTGAGGAAACATCAAACCCGTATGACACCTCAAATGATCGAAGAAAAAAAACGAAAGAAGGTTGAAGAGTCACTTATTAACATCATTGATGATCCTGAACTGGAATGTTCACAGGAAAAAAATGAACAGGGGAGAAAGAGAAAATTTATTCTCAAGAGTGATTTGGATGACGGGAATGTAATTTCTGATGTAATTGCTAAAATGCTGGAAGAAACGGAAGTGACACTGTCTTTCAAGGAGGCAATAACGCTAGCGCCCAAACTAAGAGAAAAGTTGAAGAGGTTAATTGAGAAGAAGAAATTGGAAATTAATTATTTGGGGTCAGTCTTTCCCAACCAAGTGAATAGATCACTACCAGGTTGCAAGATGAGATTTGCAACCATGGGATGTGGGCACCTTACAATTCGCATTAATCAAGTGAAGATTCTAGTCCTAGTGAACTCTGGGGCAGAGATGGTACTTCGTTCACGAAGAGCGATGGAGGCGTGTAATTTGACTATTGATAGGCCTGCGAAAAATGTATTGAGCAATATTGCAGGAGAGCTGTTCGTGGCGGGATTTATTGATAACTTACCTATCAGAGTTGGAATAATGTCTGTGGAATTATTGCGATTTGTAGTGCCGGACCTGGACCATGACTGTACCTTGGGAACTTCATTCTTGCATAGGATGGAGGCAGTC
Organism: Chara braunii; assembly: GCA_003427395.1. Classification (NCBI taxonomy): domain Eukaryota; kingdom Viridiplantae; phylum Streptophyta; class Charophyceae; order Charales; family Characeae; genus Chara; species Chara braunii. The sequence continues at coordinate 494,734 of BFEA01000345.1, forward strand.
CAATTTTTCAATCATGAGGGGTCATCCTGGATCACCCTGCAAGATCTTGAAACTGCTCAGGAACAGACCTTTACGGTCTGCACAAAAAATGATTTCAAGCATCAGCTTTCTGCTAATTCAATCAGAAAGGAAGAGTCTGCTGAAAGGATAAGGAGGCTAAAGGAGGAAGGAAAAAGGGAAGCAAAAGAAGAGATTTCAGTGGGAATCAATCGAGTTTCGAAAATGATAAGAGCCCTTGGTAAACTTGAGGATGAGGACGGACAAATTGAAGCCTTCAAGAAAGCTGTAGAGACTGCTAAAGGAGGAAAGATGGAATTGAGATTTGCATCGACTCACCCTTTTTTAGGAAAATAGCCACTGGTTCAAAAATAAAATATAAGTCCAAAGGGGTGAAGAAAAACCCAGTGGCAGTCCTAATTGAAAAAGATTATGATGAAGCCTTGGAAAAAAACAGGAAAATTATAAGAGCGTTGAGGGAATCAGCAAAACTGGAGAATAGGTCACCAAAGAGAGGTTTGACACGATGAAGATAGACTCGGATCAGTTTATCCTGCCTAAAAAGAAATAATATATTTTTAGGATGTGTCAGAAATTCTCTGGTGCTTTCTCCTTTAATGATGAAGAGAGAGAGTGATTGGACGTGGACATGATCAAGATGGCCAAAATTTGGACAGTTGATCATGTTTCATGGAATGTTAGACCAACTAAGTATGCTTTGAAGGAAGAGGCAAAAGTTGTGAAGTATATTGACAAAAAGATTGCATCTAATGTTGCTGAACCTGCTGATGCGCCGTATGCTAACCACTGGTTTTGTTTTTGGAAACCAGGGGGCGGGCTAAGATGGATACAGAATCTTCAGAAGCTAAATTCTGTGACGGTACGTGATAAAGGTAGTCTTCCTAATGCTGATCTCCTTGTCAAATCTTTTGTTGGTCGATGTATTTATTCTGTAGTTGACCTGTATTCTGGCTATTATCAGTTCCTTATTGATCCGACTAACCGGCCAATGACTGTCATGCACACGCTAAGGGGGCTTGTTCAGATGTGTGTGGTACCTCAGGGCTGGACTAAAGGAGTGGCAGTGGTTCAAAGGGATATGATCAAAGTCATGCAGGATATTTTTTCTGATATAATCAGTCCCTACATTGATGATAATCCTGTAAAAGGACCCTTGGTAAGAGATGGGACTTTGGTCGCAGGGGGAGTCAGAAAGTTTGTCTGGGAACACGCTGAAAGAGTAAAGATGGTCATAGAGAGACTTCAGAAGTATAATCTTACTGCCAGCGGACCAAAGTCTCTTCTCTTCCAACCAGAAGTGATAATCTTGGGCTTCAGATGCTTCTCCAAGGGTAGGAGTCCAGATCCAAAAAAGTTAGACAAGATCTTGAATTGGCCTCTGTCTCTCAAAAGTGTGACAGACGTCATGAGCTTCTTGGGAGTCTGTGAATTTTGAAGGATTTTTATTCTTCATGTTGCTGCCCTTGCAGAGCCTCTGAGAGAAATGGTAAGGCAAGGTGCTAACTTAGCATGGAATGATAAAAGACAAGTCGCAGTAGAAACATTGCAAGACAAACTAAGAGATAGTAGTGTGGTGCTGGGAGTACCATATTATGATGATGAGGAGACAAGACCTTTCATCATTGAGGCGGATAGAGGTCCAGTTGCTCTGGGTAGAATGCTTATTCACAAAGATGAAAATGAGAGAGAAAGACCTCTGAGATTTGAGAGCAGAACCCTCAATTCTACAGAAAGAGACTACACCCAATTTATGAAAAAACTATTGTCGATCATCCATAGTCTTAGGTGCTTCAGGCACTACGTTTTAGGAAGGAGGTCCATCCTGAGGACTGATGCATCTGCTGTGATAGGTGTCATTAAAAAGCACCAACAGGTAGATCCAACAGTCAGCAGGTGGATCGCTTTCATCTGAACATATGATTTCAAACTGGAAAAGATCCCCACTGAGAAAAACAGAGCGGATGACTTAAGCCGGATTGAGTGGCAAGAAGAAGAAGAAGATGTGACTGAAACAATTGAAGAATCTGCCTATGTTGATAATTTCCTTAATGAAAAGGATGATGAGGATTATGAGGCACCATGCTCCTACAAGTGGAGTCTGTGGCCAGAAGAGAGAGACAGCTGGGGAGAAATTCCAAGCGCATACGTTTATGAGTCGATTCTAGGGAAAGAAGAAGAAGATGAACCAAACGATTGGTATGCAAGAGTTAGTGCAGCAGCAGTGGCTGCTCATGAAATTGGAGAAAGTTCAGGTTCAAAGGGGGATGAAGAAAGTGAAAAGAAGGAAGAAGAGGTATTTTTCTTCTTTGAAGAATATGATGAATATTATTAAGAGATTGGCAGAAAGATGGAAAAGGAGCAACTCAAAGAATATTACTGTAAGGACTCAAGGAAGAAATTCAGATTGAAGAGAGGGCATCTCTTTGTTGATGGTAAGGGAGGTTTACCTCCGCTAAGAGTGGTCTGTGGTAAAGAGAGGCAGTTAGAGATAATCGTTGCTCTACATGAGGGGGTTACCGGTGGCCACAGAGCTGCTGAGGCTACCAACTCCAAGACAGTCAAACTCTACTTCTGGCCTGACATGAGAGACATGATTTTCAGATACTGTAAATCATTTGTCTTATGTGAGAAGAGGTCTACCACAAGGATGATTGAGCCCTTGTTCCCAACAATCCTGGTAGAGCCTGGCAGTAGAGTTCATCTGGATCTCATCACTATGCCTCCAGGCAAGGGTGGGATGAGATACATATTAAACGTGAGGGATAATTTCTCTGGATATGTTGAGGCAAAAGCTCTGAAAAGGAAGACGACCGAGCAAGTGGCTGATTGGATAGAAGAAGTCTATCTCAGGTATCCTTTCATCAGAGAATTTGTCTCAGACAGAGGATTAGAATTCAGGAATGAGGTTGTCAGAAGGATCATACTCAGATTAGGTATCAGAATTCGGTATGTGACTACTTACCACCCTTAAGCGAATGCACTTGTTGAAAGAGGTCACAAAAATTTGAAAGATTCATTGGCCAAGTGGTGTGAGGGGAATCTCAGCAACTGGCCAAAGGTATTAAGAGTTGTTGTGTATGCTGATAATAGTATAACAGTCAAGAGAACAACTGGTTATGCACCTTTTACACTGTGGTATGACCATTATGCTACACTACGAATTGAAAGTATTGTCAAGACATGGTCAAGTCAAAAAAGCGACAGAGATTATTCTATTTCAGAACTCCTTCAGATCCGGTTGAGACAAATAACAGAAGTTGATCAGGTAATGATGGATGCAGCAGAGAGAATGACATCCAGCAGACTATCGTTTCAAGAAAGATGGAACAAAAAGAGGTATATAAAAAAAGAGAAATTGAAGATTGGAGATGTCGTTCTTCTGTTTGACAGTTCTCTTGAGACACAATGGACTAAAAGATTGGAGCCTAGATGACTTGGTCCTTACAGAATCACAGGAGAGGCAGAAGGCAAGGTTTATGAGATCTCAGAAATGGACGGATCCAGAGTTCACGACATGGTGTAAGGGTCAAGACTTCGTAAGTTCATCGTCAGAGACCCAGACTTGATCCCTACAGTGACTCCGAAGAGAGGGCAGAGAAGTCAACCATCCAAGTAAGAGAACGGTCATAGAGTACAGTAAGACACTGAGACAGTGCGGCTCAGTTATCAGCAGACAATGATCATCCTTGCATAGTCTTTTCAACATTTCAGTTTCAGTATTTCAGATTCAGTACTTCAGTCCCAGCAATTCAGTTTCAATACTTTAGTTTTCAGCAAGTTATTTCATTATCTATTTCAGCAAGCAACTAAGTTAATGAGACTATATCTTTGATGCAGTGCTGCAGTCGTTCCATGAGTGTCAAGTCCTGAGAGTGGGGAGTAACTGTGAGTAAAGTTCTGGGAGCATTGACACAGTATCAAGGTCTGAGAAACTCATGGTTGTGGCACATCAAATGATATAAGGAGTATTATTCTTATTACAAAGAGAAAGCATGATGGGCATAAAGAAGTTCAATTCTGTCTGATTGAGAGTTATCGGCAGAAAGACTTCGTTTCGCTGACTAAGTTGTCCATCCAAGAGATTCAGACGAAGGCAGGCATAAAGAAGTTCAACTTTACTTGACTGAGAGTGGTCAGTAGAGGGATTTCGTGCTTCTTGGCTAAGGGTTTGTCTTCACTCAGATGAGGGAAGAGACCTCTCTGAGATCAGTGTTTCAATATTTCCTTGGGACTGACGGGACGTCTCTTGGAAAAGAAATCCCAGTTGAGGGAAGGGGCCTCTCTGGGGCTAGCACTAAGTTCTTTGCTTGAGGCTGAAAGTAGGTCTCTTGCGAACTCTTAGTGTTGGCTAGCATGTTATTGTTCAGTGCCTCTTGAGACCGAAGGGACGTCTCTTGAGAAATGTTTGTTCTGTTATAGGGCATGGGCAGTTTGCTTGTGGGTTATGATATGCTTGCCTGACTGTCTGTGCCTGGGGTTCTCTTCTCTAACCTAAGGATGCGTTAATTGCTGGGGTCAGCCAGAACCTTACCGCAGTAGGTTGCAATCTGGTGGGGTCAGCAGGTCCCCGACGTGAGTGTCGAATTCCGTAGTCGACTGAGGCTAAGGCTCCGGGAGTCTGGCCCGTGAGGTCGAAAGGGGTCAGCTGGAACCCTACCGTAGTTAAAGGTTGCAATCCAGCGAGGTTAGCCCAAGCTTGGAACTGTGGTTAAGCCGGGTCCCACGTTCAGAAATCTGGGCGGGGCAGTCAGCACCCTTGGCCAAAAACTGGTAGGTGAGCCGGTCCCTGACCGCAGTGGTCAAATCCGGGTTCGGGACAGTTTGACTGACGGGGGACGTCTACTGTCATAGGGTGGTCAGACCCGCTATAGTCTGGATGTCCTGGCAAGAGTGCCAAAGGGCTGTCATACTCGAGTAATGGGTATGATTGGTCCTGACCTGGAGGCAGGTCAAAGGGGCTGTCAAGACAAATGGTCTGACTAGTCCTAGCCTGAGGCGGGCCGAATGAGGTATGTCAGACTGACGGCCAGTGGTGGGTCGAAACCAAGGCAATCAATAAATCCTGGGTATGAAGAGTTGTTATGTATTAATTGTTATTTGTTATTTATTGTTTTATTTATGGGGTTTATTTTAATTTGTTAATGTTTGATTGTTGGTTGTCAGAGGGTCTGCATGCTGGGGGCGCAATTATTGTCTGTGGGACTCGCTGATTTTGCAGGTATATAAATATTTATTTGAAGTTCCTAGACCAGAGAAAATGAAAAGGGTTTGGTATCCCCTCCCTTTTATCTGAGAAGTTGAGGAAAGGCCTCACTCGGACCAGAGAAGGAAAACAAGGGTTTGGTATTCCCATCGGGTACTCGAGAAGCTGAGAAGACACTTCAATCAGACCAGAGAACAAAAAAGAGGGTTTGGTATGCCCTATTTCCAGCATGGCAGACAGAGTGAGTACTCTCGTTACTGGGGTCATCCCTGACATAGATGCCTGATTAAGAGCTAAGGTAACTTCCATGTGAAAGACCAATAGTTGAACAAGTCAAACAAGCAGACAAAAATCTTTCTTAAAATTTTATTTGGTGGCCGACAAGCGGCCTGGTTCACGAGGAACCTGCATCCATGGCCTTAAGGAAGCCAAACTCTCAGGTCTGGGACGCTATGAAGTGGACTGGATTGAGAATTTTATGAGTCAAAAATCAGATTCAAAAGGCTGAGAAGAAGTCACGCTTATATAAGACATAAAAGACAGCATGAGCTCGAGATGGAAAAGAAAGAGGAGAAAGAAGATGCTGAAGAGAATGCAGTGACTGCGATGATGGAGTGATGAGACGGCACATGGGACAGAAGGAGGCGCAACTGGCACTATGGCCTTGCTTACTGCTGGAGTGGAAGGAGCCCTAGGGATGTAAGGAGGTGAAGAAGTGCTGGGAGTACCATAACGCTCGTCGAACTTCTTGCGAAGTAACTCCATCCTGTCAGCAGATGGAGTTCTCTCGTACCACCCTCCAAACGAGTAGCGAGGGTACGGCCTTAAACGGCCATAGCCTTGTGGCTCCTCCTCCTCCTCCTCTGAACTATAAGAGCGTCGTGTCCTAACTGGTGGCTCCTCTTTAGCCTTCCCTGTCCTACCTCCCCTTCCTCTGCCATGACCGCGGGGTGCCTGAGGCATGGTGCACGAGAGGTGGATCAAGCACCGAAGACCGCGACTGAGAAGGCTGTGCGAACAAAGATTATGATAAAGAGATGGATCCGGAAAAGCGAAGGTAGAAGAATATAGAAAAATAGAGAGAATAACTGTGCTAGCTAAGGAGGGCTACAGCACGCTACGTGAAGCTTAGCACAGAGAGAGATGGGTAGCGCAGAGAAGACAAGCGCAGAAAAAAGAGAGGGCCGAGGGAAGGAAAGAAAACTTCGCACTAAGAGAAGGGACGAGTACTAGGAGAAGAAGTGAGTACTGAGGGAGAGAATGAGCGCTAAGGAAACACAAAGAGGCGAAATGGCGCAAAGTCACCCTAAGAGCCTTGACGTAGGTCACAGCAAGAGTGAATGAAAGTGTTGGTGGGCGTTGTTGCTTTATACTCCTTGAGCAGCTCGTTTTAACCCAGCGGGGACGCTCGGTGGGGGTTTCGTATTATGTCGGAGCGCGTGGTGTCTCGTCCCTCCTCCGTGTACCAAGTCCCTGCTTGGTACAGTCCCTCACGTCGGTGCCTCGGCCTGTAGATGTGCCTTGGGATTCCGTTGCCGTTAATGCCCAGGTTGTGCTTCGTCTCAAACCAGTCCTAGTGGCTGTACCCCTGACAAAAGGATTGCGCCACAGGACTTTCATTGGTCCGCGCAGGCTCGGCGCCCTGCTGTACAACGGAGCACAACCGGCCTGGGACGCGAAAGCGAAGGGACTGGCGCAGTCTTTTCTAATGCGCGCCGAGTGCCCTGTGGCCAAGTTATGGTTTAGGTGCCTGGAAAAGACTTACTAACGGGAAGGAAAAGCTGAATGAAAGAGATAAAAGGGGAAAACAAAAATATAAAAAGCAAAGAAAAGAAAGTAGAAAACCTGATCAGCACGTGGATGAGGATTGTTGCTTTAGTCCAGAATGATTAAGCGACGATCGTCTACTTCATCGTTTGAGTTTTTCCTTTTCTCTTGTTATTACTGTTACTATTATTTTAATCATTATTATTAATTCACCCATTTTTAGATGTGATTTCCCCTGTTGTCGGGATCCTGTCACTTCGCGGGGGAGGCCAGCGGTCCTGTTCCCAAGCTGTGGTCGCTGTTAGTCTAGACTGAGCCTGCACGGGGTTGAAAGGACCGTCTGGTTCTAATGGTTGTGACATGGGCCAGGTACAGGGACGGGATAAAGGTAACCCGTGTGGATGTTCCAACCACGCACTAGGTCCTCATAGCTGAGTTTAGGGGTAGATATAGCAATGACTGAGAAAAGGGGACGTAAGAAAAAGATAGAAAGAGAGGAAAATGGTTGAAGGTCGGTTTTAGTTTTAAGCGAGGACTTGTACCACTGTTCAGTTGGAGCTGCTGCACAGGATGAAATCTGAAGCGCCTTATTATTATTATTATTATTATTATTATCATTACAATCATTATTAATTCTTTTTTTTTCAGTTTTTCGTTGGTCCATCGCTTCGTGGGAAGGCCAACGATTCAAATTTCGAGTTCAGCGGTCCACAACCTAAGTAGGCCGACTTGCGGATACAGTCTGTGGGAGAATTCCGATTTGGCGTTGCACGGTAAGGTCTCAAAAGGAGGGCGACCCGCGGCTGCGTCGGTAGGAAGCTTATCACCCCTGAAGGGGGTCATAAGCCCCCTCCTTGCCATCGGACACGGGTACCCGGTGGGGATAGGCCGACGACTCATTTTGAAGAGGTGAGAACTTCTGTCGGTATCCCGTTATGGGACCGTCGCCTTGGACCTATAGTCTCGTCACCGGAACTAGTGGTTGACAGCGACGCAGCTTTTAGTTCATGTTTCGGCCAATGAGCTCCGACTCTCCAATTTCACCTATAGACTATTTGTTTTAACTATTTTACTAATTTTTTGAATTCTTCGTTAGAGCAAAGAGGCCGAGGTATGAGAAAAGCCTATAAAAGAAAAAGGGGGAGGCTGGTTGTTCAGCATTTGGCTGCGAGTGCCTACGGGTTGCCTCTTGTACTGTGTTAACCGGTCTGAGGTCTGGGAAGGTGCAACTGTAAGAGCCGATAACCGGCGTGGGCTATCTGAGCAGCTAGTGTTTGGGTCGAGGCCTGGCTATTCTAAGGGTGGCTATGGCAGATCGGAATGGCCTGCGTGGCTACAGGGCACGCTACATGAGGTTCTTGTGGATGTGGGAGAGTGAGGATGAAAAGGGGCCCGTAGTGGAGGTCGTTTTAACCTATGGTAAGCCTAATGAGGGGGTGAGGTTAAGGATTAATGTTAGTGGTCACGGTGAACAGGAGATGAGGATGGACAGAGGGCTGCAGGCGGCAATTACTGAGGCTCGTAACAGGGCAGAGAGAAGGTGCAGACGCGATGGAGTGACCTCGAGTATGCGGGTAACGGTCACTTACCACGAAGATGACTCATCTACTGGGACCACTACGAGGCAAGAGCAGCACCTCGAAAGAGACTCAGAGGTAGAGTCGGAAATGAACGACGCAAACGCTGCTCAGGCCTGGCGTGACCGGGAACGGTACGAGGTGAGGCCTTAGAGTAGAAGTCACCCGCCGACGGAGAGGGAGAGGCAGGTACTACAAGCGACAGTGGGGAGGCAGAGACAAGTGTCGTGGCGAGAGTACACGAAAAATAAGTGGCGGGTCCAGGGGGCGAGAAGAGGGAGCCAACGGATGAGGTAGAGGCGAGAATTGAACGCGCGTGCTGAGGAGGTGATGTTAGTTGGACTGCAGCATGTGTGACAAGCCAGAGAAGTGACTGTAACTGGCGGTGCATTTAAGCGTGAGAGAGGTGCTTAGACGGCGGACGAAAAACTTTGACTTCAGCATGCGCGATATGATGGAAGTCATGGTTGCTACCGATGAAGCAACGAGGCCTTAGGCAGTTCTTCGAGGGAAGAGAGGGAAGTCAACAATAAGTGCGGTACGGATGAGTGTGTGTTATCCTAGTTATCCTAGGCACGGTTGACTTCGGCCTCTGTCTTCACGCTCGCTCAGGGTGCCTTGCGGCTGATGAACCGCAGCGAACCTCTACGATTCGCTAGAGTGACTGGCCTCCGTGACTTCTTGAGCATTCGTCCGAGTGAGCCGTCTCTGTATCTTCTTGCTTATTTCCCCTGGAGTGGTCGGTCTCGAGGCGCTTCTTGCTCCCTCGTCAGGCAACTACGGTGCAAGCGCTCGAGAGAAATGAGTGAGGATGGGCCCGGTTCAGCGTGAGAGACACAGCTAGTTTTCACGAGCCACACCTAGTAAGTGTCTGTCAACTCGATCTCTGTCAGAAAGTGCTTCGACATGCTTCTACTGGTGAAGATGCCTCTCCGCTGAGGACCACGTGCGGGAGGAAGACGAGTGAAGCGAGTAGAACTTTGATTTCGGTCGGTGTCGTCTGCTGCGACGAATGATCTTTCGCCTCGCTAAATAGGACGTACCCCTGTAAGCCGTGAAGTGGCGGCCAGTAAGCCGAAAGGTGGTGATATCCACTTGCTCTGATGCGTGATGAATGGATGTGACGGTTGGGTTTCTCGAGAAGGCGGGAGTAAATGCGTTTGATGATGTCGTCAATGTGGGTGCGTGATAACAACTCCAACCGCCCCTGATGTGGTAATACAGAATCAACCCTGATGGAAATGACCAGTGAAAGTGGAAAATGTAGGTAGCTGTATTTGGGCAATTGACAGCGGCGTCTTCCGCAGAGCAAGCAAAGTGCAAAGCTCAAACAAAAGGGACTTCAAGTAAGTATTAGTTTTAGAGGGTATGCGTAGCAGGGGTGAGCTTATGAGAGTGAGTAGGACGAGACTGAGCAATCTTTAAAACTCACTAATTAGAGTTGTCACTTTTCCATGCGCTGTTATTTTCGCTTGCGGGATTCTACGAACTACTCTGCTTGCCTATGTGTATCATAATTACTGGTCGGGTCATGAGTAGCAAAAAAGTCCGGGAGCATGGATTATCGTTGCGTAGGGCGGTGTTTGATTGGTGAATACAGGAGATAATGATCGGCGTTGCTGTGGAATCTAAAGTCACCCTTCTTGGGTACCGTTCCAACTTTTTTTCCTCTGCTCTTCCTGTTCTCTTTTCCTGCTAGACTCTCGCTGCTAATAGAGTGAATAAGCCTAAGCTGGGAAAACTCGTTAAGACTGACTGAAACATTAATGATGCCTTCGCATCTTTCATAAGTAGGGAGTGCTGGCAAAACCAATCTTGTTGTCGTTAGAGTTGGACAATCGTCCCTTAAGAGGGAGTAGGCCTAGTATCGGTGATTTGATTCAGCATGACCATGGGTACAAAGGATTGATGCTTAATCATACCCGTTCCCTATTTGATCGATGAGAAAAAGGAAGGTGATGTTAAGACGGATTTCTTACCTTCTTGCAAAACTCTTATTGATGGTGATTAAAGGGTGGTGTCCATGTTCTGTACGTAAACTGTGATAATATACACCTCTGATTCGTATGGTTAATGGGTGAAGGAACGTTGTAAGAGGGGACTGTGTTACACGTAAGTTGTAAAAAAAAAAAAAAAAAAAAAAAGTGTAAGGTCACGGGCGTGCATCATCCAGAACTTGCTTTGAGTCTCCTACAGCAGGTGAACAGAGAACACATGAGGTAGAGTGAGCGGGGTTCAACTCCACTTATGCAGGCTGTGCTACTGTGAACGTCAGTTGGGACCCAAAACTTCCTTGCTGAGTTTGGAAGGGGTTCGTCCTCGGCAATTCTATGCTCTTGGGTTCTGTCCTCGTGAAAAAGCACAGGCTTGGTCTCACAGAGAGAAGCGTCGTAACCGGAGCACGCATGCATTCACGCTCACGGTTACCAGGCAAGGAAAGGAAGCTACGCCCTAGACTCTTTGCGCTAAGAATATAATAGTCCTGCAAGGATGTTTTCACTTGGTTTGTACTGTTGAGGCGGGGAGTTCAGCGGGATTGATTGGTATGTTGCCTCCTATCCCAGAATGTATAGTAACCAGGATGGGGCAATGCGCTGTATACCTCGTGCACACCCACTACTTGGAGTGTGGTCTGCATGATATTCAAAGAGCAGATTACTACTGGGTCAATGCTAAGGTCAGTTCGTGAGTGCCTTTTCAAAACTATCCATCACCGGAAATCAGGAAAAAACTCAGCCCTCTTACGAATCGTCATCCGCAGAAAGAAGGAGTCTTTGTGACTTGAGTTATCTAAAAGTAATCCGCAAGCGAAAGACTTTTCCGTGTCCTGTTAGTGAGTAGTTGATTCTGTATGTTCATGGGCTGCGCCAACCACCTGTGGTCGTTTAAAAGGTACAAGCCRTAGACCAATTAACCTAAGTCCTAGCAGTTTGAGCTTGTGGCTTGTCACTTGCAAAGGGAAGGCATTTGTTAGAACCTCTGATCTCTAGTTTCTGAGGATCAATCGGAAGTCTGATAGCTGAGAGGAGGGGTTCGCTAATAACGCTCTGCCCTGGACCTTGATCCTACATGTCGGTGAGT
>BFEA01000345.1:508214-523887 GCA_003427395.1 Chara braunii
ATCTCTCCAGCAGTGATCGACATTGAGGCGTTGACTGAGCCCACCGAGTACCCCTACCTCAGACGAGGGGTCTTCTCAGTGGACGGGCTGCCTACATTGTGGGAGGAATTTTGCTCCATGGTTAACTTCCGTGTCATGTATCTTGGATGGTCGTGTTCAGAGCTTGCGGGCTTTACGTGGCTATATGTCACGAGGCCTCAATCTCGGACTGTACGCAGGCATGGGTCACAGCACCAGAGATGAGCAGTGAAAAGAGAGAATGAGAAAGACTGAATAGAGGGATGAGTGAGGATTCTTGAGAGGTGCTGACCATGCTTGTTTATTTGTACTTCCTGAGATTATTATGAGTTCTCATTCTTCCCTCATTCGATTGCTCCTGTCCTTGCTAGAGTCAGTCAGTCTTGCTTCTTGCGTTGTTTATGCCTGATGATTGTCTTCTTGGATGATTCTGTCACAGTTCTCAAAATCTGATTGACATAATTGAAGCATGCATAGCACCCTATGATTTTATGGTTATTATTTGCATAATTCTCTGCTGTTCCAAATTAAAATAAAAGATTCCTAAGACCGGGGACGGGCGAAGACCGCAATTGAAGGGTCTCGCTCGAAGCCGGACGCACACAACAGGAAGGGATTTGCCTTGTTTAATTCATTTTATTTATTGCAACCACATACAAAATCCTACGTGACAGTCTGTTGGCTTTCCGGTCGCCCGAAGTTGACCGACTGGAAAAAGTGCGACAGCGGGCGACCTCGATTATGAGGTTAGTTTTAGGTGATAGTTCGCAGATAGAGAAGTTAGTAGGAAAGAGGCTTCTCGGAGTTATGGCGGACAGAGAGATGATGAGGGAGAAGGATCGAGATTTCACTCGATCCTTGATAGATTTAGGTGAGAAAAGACAGTAAGTCGGGGTCTTTGAACATTGCGAATTCGTTGAGAATGTTAGACAAGCATGAGAGTTAGTAGAATAGGAAGGTAATGAAAAAAACACCGCGCAGAGCTATGGAGGAACGAGGGAGAAGAGAAGACGACGGACGGAAAATGCATAACGGTCCTGATTGGTGGCAGATTTCGGCAAACCGGTAGCCAAATCCTAGGTTCTTAAGGCGCGCGAGTCAGTGGGTGGAGTCAGATTAGCAGATGGTTAGTAAGATAGGTGATGGAAAGAGAAAGCCGTGCGCAGAGGTGGCGATGGCGGAGGGACGAAGAAGAGGGAAAGTGACATAGTTTGTTCGACTGTGACTAGAATTGGGCAAGGGAGGGCTCGATTTCGGGGTTTAGGGCCATGGCGAATCAGATGGTAGGGTCGGATTCGGCGTTGAGGACCTAGTTTTGGCGGTAGGGAGGTTTTCAGCTGCGCTTGGGGAAGAAAAGTTAAAAAATAGAATGTATTTGCCTGGGTCCTAGCGGAACATTCATTCGATTTCGCCCATCGGCTGGAGGTAGCGGGAGGACAACCGCTTGTAGGAGATTTGCCTGAGAACGGTGCGCCACCCGTCACACCGGTCTATGGAGGAGAGCTCACCTGCACACCCCAAGCCGATCCTCGGATGCACCTGGCTATGTTTGGCGAGAGAATGCATCTCGATTCGTTGCAGGGAGCTTGAATGTGTGGTCGTGGCAAACTTTGAAGTTGCGGGTTGACAGGCACGCATCGCGAAAGGGCAATCAACCCTGTCCGAATAAGTGGGACCTACGGATCATACGTGCATACACGCGCCATGCACAAGAGAGAGAGAGAGAGAGAGAGAGAGAGAGAGAGAGAGAGAGAGAGAGAGAGAGAGAGAAGGGATACAGCGGAAGAGGCAACGAGAACTAAGGGGGAGCCTACCTCGACTAGTGGCAGAAATTGGCCATACTCAGAAACCAGAATTCAAACTACCGGTACTCGTGGTTTCTGTGGGTGAGTGGTCTGCAGCCTGCGGATGGCATGTAGCTGGGTACTCTCAGACATCGCTGCCTGTGCAACACCTTACGATCATTTCATTTGAGATAACCACTGGACAAAGCGGGCTGTTGCGGCTGGTTTGCTGCCGCGTTGCTGTGTGCTCCACCGGTTGCTTTGGTTGCGTTCTTGCTACGACAGTAGTTGTGCTTACTGCAGGTAGTTGGTTGATGCGCACTGTTGCATATTGCTGTTGGCTGCTGCGCACTGTTGTATATTGTTGTTGGCTGATGTGCACTATTGTATACTGTTGTTGGTTGTTGCGCACTGCTGTATACTGCTGCTGGTTGCGGCACACTGCTGCATATTGTGCTACCTGATTGCGGATTGTTATAGGCTACTGTGTAAGGGCAATGGGGCTAAGGAGGGATGTGGGGACTCAGAGGATGGATCAGATTCTGCAAGCGGGGGAGGTTAGTGCTGCAGATCCGGAAGCCGCCAGATGATTGCAGGAGCTCTCTCGGAACTGCTCACCGATTGTGGGAATTCTCTCGGAACTCAGGAGGAGGTCTGGAGGCAGGGAACCATCGGGTAATCCATCTCTATTTGTATGACCCACTATACCCATGGTTGCCTATTCCCCCTGTAGTTTGATTGGCGTATGCATGCCTGTCCTTAATGATTTTTGTTTTCTCTTCGGGACATAACCAGACTAAGTAAAGGAACGCATGTACACTGTAAGTTTCAGTTTCATTGTTTGACTGAAAGCAGATTGTGGGGTTGCATCTGGGGGAAGGGTGGGGGAAAGGTTGTATTGCATGAAGTTTGACCGGGTCAACCAAAGGCTGGGCCAATTTCATAAGTTTGGGTGGTCTGGTTGCTCTGATTTGTGAGGGCTGAATGCGGTTGAGTTTTTAGGTGTCAGTCAAATCCATAAGTTTGGTTAGTCTGGCGGCCTTATTTATTTTGGGTTTCTGTGAGTTTTTTTTGCTTTGATTTAAGATAAATGAACCAGGCTGAGGGTCAAGACATGTTCCATAAGTTTGGGTGGTCTTGGTACAACGCCTCGCACATGTTGAAACCAAAAGGTTATAACTTGGCTATACTTTACTATTATTCTATCTATGAACAGGCTAGTCAGACAGGGTTCCATAAGTTTGGGTGGTCTGACTATAGCCTATCACCAACTGAAGAGAGTACTAATTAAGAATAAACTTGTGGTAAGAAGGGACAGACTAAATCTTGAGCTGAAGATGATCGGTTCAGTTATATGCTACGTCAAAAGATTAAGTGAAGATAATTATATGAATCTTGGATATTTAAACCGTTCAGGGCGACTAGGGTGGCCTAGTCATACGCTCAAAGAAGAGAAAAGTTGTTGTGCCCTGTGCTTGTGTATACTCTATGGCTGAGCTAGACATGTTCCATAAGTTTGGGTGGTCTAGCTTTATGCCTTATGAATTGGGTATAAAGGGGATAAATCATTGAAAGACTATGAACTATTGTTTGTTAAGTTTACTCTAGGATGGTGAGAGTACTTACCTTTGTGGCTTGGCTTGCATGTGACTGAGTGAGGTCACTACTTAGTCTGAGTTTCAGGTTGATAGGTAGTTGCTTTAGTTGCTCGCCACGTGCTAGAGTCATAGGAGTTGGTTTCAATTCTTGCATTTTCTGAGCTAATTTTTTTTCCTTAGGTCAATTTCTGCATTTTCTGGAATCTTTTGTTATACTTGGCCTTGTATAAATCTTGGTAAGCCAGTTTCTCTACGAGAAGCGCTGCCAAAATTTGTACAAAACCAAAGAGTTAGTGAGACTTTGTCTTTTTCAGGGTCTAACTTTTCTGACTTTTTGGCTTAGTAAAAATATGGAACATATTCTTTTCTAAAGGGAGTGCTGCTAAAATTTTTGCTAATTCAGGGAGTTAGACAAAATTAGTCTTTGAAAAGTCAAAGTCACTGTAGATTCTGAACTTAACTTTGTATAATTTCTGGGAAGGCACTTTTCCTACGGGAAGCGCTGCCAAAATTTTCTTAGTTTAGAGGAGTTAGATTATATTTTGACATGTGGCGACTTTTGCAATCCACTCTATATAGAGGAGACTCTGTCAGGGTCTACCTTTCTTTGGGCACTTGCTGAGAGGCAGACCTAGGCTTAGTTTGTAGAAGGGTCTTAGGTGAGAGTGTGTTATGGAGTTGTATTCTCCATACATTTATGACCTTAGCTTGGGGATTGGTCTGTTTTGTGTTACAGATCTTCTTGATCGATTGATTCAGGATTTGGCCTAGATTCAGGTTGATCCTTCGAGGATCGTCTTCTGTTATCACTGATAACAGGTCGGTTGCCGATTCGTCGGTTTACGATTCAACTCCAATCCACTCCTGCCACTCAACCAAAAGACTTCAAGTCTTGTGATTTGAATTGTTTTGTTGTGTTTTCACCCGGACTTTATTTGAATGGTTATTTAAAGAAAAATACTGAGTATTTTATTTAGAGGATTTGCACAAGAGTGAGACTTGTATGGCTAAAAGCAAGGGGTGTGAGTGCAGAGGATGGTTGAAGTTGACCCCATGTAGTGCATTGACTTTTGGTTGAATCTTTGATGTGATTGCAAGTATGTTTGGTGATTCAGACTTTGGATTTGACTTTTTGCTCTCACATGCATATATATATATATATGGCTGAGAGGAGCCCCACTGCGATTGTGAGAAGTGATCGTCACATATTTATAACCCTATATATGTATATATGTATATACATATGTTTTGAGTGTTTCGTGCGGCCTACAACGACCACGCGTAAGGGTTAAACAGATTGTGTTTTAGAGTTTTATAGTTGGACGTTGTAGTTCGTGGCAACCGTCAAAGTCAAACCCCTTGACTTATCTCCAGACCCTAGATGATGGAGCTGATCTCCAGGGCCATAAAAGACGATCACCACCACATGTGTGAACCTGGGTGTCACCCACTCTACGCAGGGAGCAGAAGAGGGTGTGGTTCTCAACCGCACTTGGCGGTTATCCAGCGTCTAGAGATTAACCTTCAAGGCTCGTGTCAGCCGACACTTGACTGTCGAATACGACCCTCGAAATTAACGAGGACCGCATGAGTATGGGTACTACATAGTACGCCATCATTGCGATCGCTTACGTATGCTTGCATTGTGAATCGATATGAGTTAGCCCTGCGTCCGCGCGGTTTTATACTAAGTCTCGCGCGCGGCGCTTACTCGATTTCCGCATCGGAGAGTTATGAGTGACTACTAAGGGACTAGGAGTGTTGTCGCGTTGTTTGTTCAGTGTCGTTTTGTGTATGTATACGTAGGCGTGTGTTTTTATTCTGGTGTGCGCGTGGTGTGTGGGATATGTCCTAGTCGACCAACGACGGGTCGCGCTTGGGACTTCAGCCACAAGATGTCGATTCGCGTGCGGGTTCGATAGAGGCGTAATACCGTGCGTACCCCCTATGCTACAGCGAACGAGAAATGCCCTCGGCTGGTCCACCTCTGCGATTGCAACTAGCAGCTTTCGTACTGTGGACTGGTAGCTCGGCGGGGATACGCCCACTAAAGGGAGGTGACAACTCCCGTAAGGTGGACATAAGTCGCGCCTCACGTAGACTCTGTCCTATCGTAGGGGCTCGCGAGAGGTATGGCTGGTGCACTCGGCCGGAGCGGCTTGTGGAAGTTCCATGTATATTCGCAACGAGGATTTTAGACCAACTCCTGCGTGACGCGGCCGGGAGGGTCCCGCGCTGCCCTGTGTGGTGTCGGACCGATGCGCTCGACATCGCGAAACCCCGATTTGACATCGCATGTAGAGTTTTTTTAACCGGTCGTTTATTCTGAGTTCTTTCTTGCAATGTTGACATTCGTTCTCTCGTCCATGTTGCCCCGCACGCGTGGCATCCTGTAGCATTGTCTCTCTATTGTAGGATATGAGATGAGATATATACTCCGTAACCAACCTCACAATTTGTCGCAAATTCGCTTTTATATTTTATTTTTATTTGTTTATTTTTATTTATCGAGTTAATGTCCTGCTCTAGGTACGGGGCCGGTACCGGTGCTGATACTGAGACTGAGCCTTGGACCGACAGACCCAGTTTAGTTCGTGCACCCATGAACTGTTGAAATGCGGACCTGAGTTCGAAGCTCCACAAGAAGCAGACGAGTGGAATACTATGATTTTTTTCCCTCTCAGGCAGCTCAACTACGTGGTGGTGTCGAAGGGGTTTCGCCTCACCTGAGCCCTTCATGACATCCGTTAAAATTTGAAACAATACAGAAGGGTCTGGCATGACCCCTGCGTTCGAGTCCGGGACTGGTGCTGAGACCCACTGCCCCATTTGGTCCTCATTGTGCCCGAATGAGGGCACACTTACACTGCGGTGATGTCGGCAGATAGTCACACCAGGATCTCTTTCCCTTAAACTACTTATTCATGACCCCATTTATTGGCAAGCCCGAGGGGCCACGAGGTTGGGAATTTGCAGTAATCTCGGAAGGCTGCCACGAATTCCCTTTCTTGTTTGGAATCAACCTGCAGAAGTGGAAAAAAAATTGAAGACCAGGATATTGCCAAGAACGGCGATTTCACAATATGACTGAAGAAGTCGAAGAGGTCTAAGACATTTGGACGACCGTGACCTTGTCTGTTGCAGAAAAGAGAAGAAGTGTGATTGGTCCAACCACTATTTTCCCAATTCGGGTATTCCACTTTTTTTGAGAAAATATGGTTTTGCGTATGTAGTGTGATAGTGCCCTGAATTTGGACAATGATACTTGTCGGTTGCACTTGAAGAGAGAGTGATTGCCACAAATTGCTCAAGTGGTAGCATGACAACGAGTGAGAAATTCCTAACAGATAGTGCTTCCAGTGGAAAAAAAGTGAGGGTCAGCAATGCTCACGACTGTGCTTACCTTCAGTGGTCGTTGCTTCTCCTCATGATCGCGATTCTCGGTTCACCGTGTTTTTTTTTAATTTTTGGTGTCACGCCTCGGCACTATTCATGTTCGTGGTGGTTGATTTTGTCATCAGGATCGACTGGGTCGTCTTTGGGGACGATCGAAGTAGCAGGCGAAGGGAGCGAAGAGGACGAAGAGGAAAGGGCTAGCGGGACGATAGAGAGAGAGAGAGTGCACATATCCACCCCTATTCCAATGGAAGATTCATTCTTAAATTTTGCATGTTGAATCTGCTCGCGTTTTGGCAATAGAGTCTGTTCTCATTCTGCACGTTGGGCGAGTAGTGAACTATGGTTTATAGCTACGCACTTCGGATTATTATCGGGATTTTTCTCATCTTCAAAATCATGGTGGACATTTGTTGTTGTTACAGTATGCTCGAAGTATTGTCGTTACTGTTGTGTGATTGAAGCGGCACAACTGTTGAAATATCGTTGTAGTAGTGTTACTGATTGAACAAAATTTAGCGATTTGGATGATGTTATTTTTTGGCATGTGTATCCGGAGTCCTCAGACTTCATTTGGGGTATCACACTTTTTGATCGCTCGGGTTGCTGCTTCTTAGCAAATGTCAGTGCTGCTGTTGTTAAAACTTAGGTCGCTATTGCTAATAAAAACGTTAATGATGTTGTTTCAAGTTGTTACTGTGACTGAATAATTAAGGTGGTTGTAACCAAGACTAGCACTGCTACGCTTCCTGCTACCTTGTTGATTTCTGTTGTGTTTTTTCACTGTTCTACCTTGTCGGACGCTCTTGTACCTTTGCTATGAGGGATTATGTAGTCAACCTGAACCTTATCGTTAGGACTGCCCTCTAGAGAGGGGGTTCATATGCAGTCTAAGGAACCAGAATTTGCGTTTCAAAAACTAAGCCATGTACATTTACATGTCACCACTTTGCATTGTGGAACTGCGAATGGCTCATTAAACCAGATTATCATTTATTTAGTGGTCTCCTTACCACTCGGGTACCCGTGGTATTGACAGTCAACACACGCAGAATATCCTGATTTTTTGAAGGGGTGTAGTTATTAGAAAAAATCGATCTAGACTTACTTCAAACTCTCCATACCCGACCGGGGTTTCGACCAAATTCATGGGAGCAGGACTCCGACAAGAGAGGGGAGAAGACGACAAGGCTGGTACCTGTTCATGTCGATGATCTGGATGATGTACACCTGAATGTACTTCTGTTGCTGCGTACGGTCTGTCGAATGTATCCATCACTATACGCAACTATTTACCAATGTGCATTGCCATATTTTGCTGAGTCTTGCAGAACTTGTTACTAGGCATCACCATTTTGCTCTGCCACTGTGCACACTGCTGCTTTGTTGAGTTTGCTACGTCTTGCCCACACTCCGAGTAGAGCACAGGGGTGTGCTATATTGAAATGTAGTCCTTATATGTTGCGTAGATGCGCTTGGTCTTAAGAAACGACATTGCGACTTAAGGGAGTGATCCGACTCTACATAGGGGCTACGATTACGACTTGGAGATTGTAAGAGTGCTGGTAGTGTTGTGTATTGGCCATAAGTTCACGGTTCTACGACACTTTTTGGCTGCCATTGCGAGACCCTCATGCGATAGAAGGTACCAAGACCCTCCCATGAGATTTGAGTTTGTCTCTCTCCTATATTTCGATCGTCTGAAACCCCTCTATCTATCATTCTTACTCTAAGTCTAATATGAGATTATGAGAGGAAGGCGACAGGCGGGATTGCAACTCGTATGACAGCATCAAAAATTTGAGGGGAGTCTGGCCACCGATTGCGGGAGCCCTGTCGTGGTTGAGGAAGAGCTATGGAGACGGGGAATTGAGAGGTATTTCACTCCTACCTTCTATAAACCCGCCTATAACCCTTATATGTACGCGCTTCTATGATTGTCTGAATATGAATGCATGCGTCCCTATGAAGTTATTGTTTGACTTTGAACTAAATTCATAATATAAGTAAAGGAACACATTCATAAAACTCTAGTTTTATTCTTTAGTTTGTCTGAAATTTCAAAATGAAAGAAGGATGAACTTGGGGGAAGGTAAAAGGAAGGTGGTTTTGATTGATGCGAGCGTGTAAGTTTTCGAGACACGCGTATGATTTTTTTCATTTGTTTTGTCTGTGAGGCCGATATATTTGACCAACCTGATTTTTTATTGCTATAATAGAGTAATAATTTGAAAGGTTTGCGTTGTGTTTTGTCCGGTATGTTTGGCCGAGGGAAGCCTAAGCATGCTGAGTGGCGCGCGTGGTGGTCATGACGCAGCTTGCGCAAGCCGGTGCGGAGGTCTAGAAATTGCATGCGTAGTCGCAGATGGAGATAAGGCTCAGGCCGAGTTATTGGCCTCAAGTTCAGCGCGACATCATTTTATATAAGATTCCGCCCATGCTGGTCTCAGGCTTGGGCTTAGCCCTATAGGTTACAGCATGAAACTTGCTATACGGAGGCACGGGGTTCGAGGCCAGCAGGCGGCGGTATGGGAGCGGTGGAGCATCGCAGCTGCTGAGGGGTTGAGGGTCCCGCGAGACTATCCCCCTTAGTTATTGAAGGGGGAGTCCGATCGCAGGGCCGCCCGGCGGGACCGAGGGAGTACCGATAAGCCTCTCACTTTAATTTTAGATTTTATTTTTTTTTAAGTCCCTTTCGGGGTTTGGGCCCGACATTGGATCTGAGACCGGCTGCCGGCCCATGAGCCCTGCTCAGAGGGTATGCCCATGAGCTTAGGCACTAAGGCCTAGATGGTGGGACATAATGAGTAAGACCAGATAGTTGGGGCACCTGGGACTGCCCAGATTTCGAAGGAATCGAGGGGCATGGCCCTAGTCAGAGTCTCTCGGGACACCCGTTAAGATTGGAACGATGCAGAGAAGATTAGCATGAGCCCTGCGCAGGAGGAAGGTGTATAAAGCGAACGAAGTTTTCGCGTTCGACTATTTTGCTTAGTCGACTTCTTGCATGTGGCGTAGCACGCTGTCAGGTCGAGGTGCGGGGATTTGACTGGCTCCGACACAGAGGAGAGGACGGGCGAGAGCGAAAGTCAAGCGCAGGCAGTCGGAGGTAGGGGTACCTGGGCGCCATCTTGCACCAGATACATTCACGGGTACCGGCGCATGCACAGGTAAGGAGGGCCGGTGATGGCAGGGCGGTGAGCCGAGGTGCAGCAAGGAGGAAAGTATAGCGTAGCCGATCGGGAGGGAGATCAGGCAGGGAGAGGGGTGCTCTTACCATTTCGGAGTGGGCGAGTCCAACTACGAGGTCAGATTAGTTAGTGAATTAGTAGGATAGGCGGGAGGAGAGGAGATGGTTGCGCGGAGCTATGGCAGAGCTATGAAGGTTGTAGAAACACACGAGGAAGGAAGTGCATAGTTGTCCGGTTCTTGATGGAATCAGGCGATTAAAGAGGTGGGATCGAGGTCTCGAGATAGGGCAACCTCGAATCTGAGGTTAGTTTAGTGTTAGATTGGTGAGATAGGAGTTAGTAAGAAGTTAAGTCGCGCATAAGATGATGGGTGTGAGTGATGATAGAGAGAGGGAGAGAGTTAGCTCATTCGACTCTCTATGACATTGACAGAGGAAAAAATCGAATAAGGGGTTTTGAAGAAAGACGAATTGGAACCTGTAGTTAGGATAGGGTGATAGTTAGTAGAGGAGCAGTTAGAGAAGACATGAGGTGCGCTGGAACTGCAACAGAAAAAAATGGTGTAATTGAAAACGAGTTTATCACATACATTTGCGTATAACAACAGATTATAAACAGTTCATAAACTGTTTGAGGGAGGGGTTCATGTATATATACAGGAATTCAATCAATCTTGTTTGGACAAACATTGATCATGTTCTTTGTGTTGGTATTGTCGTTTTAAATTGTATACAAACAGTTTGACAACAATTAATTTTGTGTTGAAATTTTCGTTGATGTGTTGAAAATCTATTGATAAATATTTGATATCGTGTTGAAATCATGTTGGAATAATATGGTTGTAAATTATGTTAAAAATTAAACATATTTAGGCTGAAAAAATATGCAGAATTACATTGTTTGCGTAGTATCCTGACGTGTTTAGCATGTGTTGTTGATGTTGTCGTCATTGAAAGAGACTTCCTTATATTTATGAATCTAATAGATTTTCATTGGTATCTTTCTATCCTTTTTTTTTTTCTCTCTCTCATAATAGAAGGATGTAATGAAGTTTGTTTCTCATAGCACAAAATCACACACATTCTTTATAATACCCACCATGGTCATTTCATAACTTCTTATTTAGATGTAGTTGAATAAGTGTAGCATCATATTATGTGTTTGTCGAACAGCATAATTATGCAACTACAGAGTTGATGAATGAACAAGAAAGGTAGATAATATTTTCTAAAGTAAGTAAGAACTCGCTTTTTGTAATCAGATAAGTGAATTTTTGTTTTTTTTCTGTATCTTTGTTTCTTAGGAACGTTGATGGTCGCTTTGGAAGCATATTATTTTTTAAATTATGACGTGTGAATAGCTCTGTTGTTTCATGCGACAGTCCTTGTAGTCGGTTGGTGCCTACATTTATGTGTTGCAATGACTATGGCAAGTCATCAAATAGTATGCACATACCGACCATCTACGCAAACACTGGTAGATATGTGATAGGAGAAGATTAAGGATGATTATCAAATAAGAGCATAATATCTTTTATGAAAAGTGCTTAATGCTGACGATCAAACATATTATTTTTCAAATTGTAAGGTTTGAATAACTTTTTTGTTTCAGACGACACTTCTTATGGTCAGTTGGTGCCTACATTTATGAATTGCAACAGATATGCTAAGCCATAAAATAGTATGCACCTACCAAACTCATACACAAACATTATTAGATACATGATAGAAGACTAAGGATGATTATAAAATAAGAGCGTTATATTTATGTAGAAAAAAAAGGATATCCGGCAGACCAATTTTAACCGTAATTTTCAATCCGGATTAATTTTCCGGATTAATTCTGGTTATGGAAAGTCCGACCCTGCGGGGGGGAAAAAAAAAATTATAAAAAAAAACATAAATAAAAAAAAATCTGGAAAAAAAGTATGTTGTTTATATGAATGATACCAACAACGTTTGGCTTGAGGACATCTTTAATATTTCAACAAATATGAAGATAAAAAATAAAACAGAAGAAGAAAATAATATTTAGACAAAAATATATAGAATGAATTAAGCATCCCCCCTCTAAACCCCTTTAGTAAACGTTTTGTAAAACAAAATGCCTATATATATACCCCTTTATGAGTTATATATTTGTAGATGTCAAGATACAATAGAAAATAAAGGGGACATCTTTAAGATGCATTTGTAGATGTCAAGATACAATAGAAAATATTCGGTTAGAAAACTTCAGTTAACAAAATATATAACTCATAAACTTTCCGTTTAAATCAATGCATTTTAGTCTAAATATGAGTATTTCAATCCTGTTATCATCGTTATTTTATGAATTAGATTTAAATTACTAGCTAAAGTGAAAGTCTAGAATAAATTTTGAAACATTTCAAATGGACTGAAATGGTAATTAGACTTAAATTTTAAATTTGGACAAAAACATGAACTGATTGTGGACTGGAATTTCACCAAAATTATCAACTTTGGACTGAAGTTGCACGAAAACAATTGAATTTGGACTGAAATTTCACCTGAAATATTGGATTTAGACATAAATGTTACCGAAAGCTTTAGACATAGGCGAAAAGTTTGATAGAAAATTATAAATGTGGACAGAATGTAAAACAAAATTCTAACCTAAATTTCACTCACCTTAATCAAATTAAACTAAAATTAGATTGAAATTTTCAAATCTGGAGAAAAAGTTGGACTGAAATTCCACTAAAATTTGCAGAGAATTGTGGGTCATACACAACTTATAACTTCACATATGATAATCAATGATCAATATTTTGCGTATTTACTAATCGCAAAGTCAAAAAATTATATGATAAAAATAATAATTAATAAACAGAATAACATATATATACACTGATAACTTGGCGAAAACAAACAAAAAAAAATTCAAAATCCCACAACATTGAGAGAAGGTTAAAAACAGTCGTTTTTTTCATCACCACTTCATGACACCCTTCACCACTTCATAATGCAGTCTGCCTAAACAGGTGGTTTTCAGGGTTTTCGGACCTTTCATCACTTGAGGACCATTGGGGTCTAAAAATCCTGAATGGTCCTGAAGTGGTGAAAACTCCGAAGACCCTGAAAACCACTTGTTTAGGCAGGCTGCATCCTCAAGTGGCGAAGAATGGTTTTCGTGGTCTTCGGAGCTTTCACCATTTCATTACCATTCAGGATTTTCAAATTGTCCAAAACTCTCACTTGACCACTTCAGAACAGCCTTCACCACTTCAGGATGCAGTCTGGCTAAATAGGTGGTTTTCAGGGTCTTCGGACCTTTCACCACTTAAGGAATATTCATGATTTTCATACTGCCAAAAACTACCACTTAAGTCTCCACAACGACAAATTTGTATGCACCTACCGACCACGACTTTGGTTGTTGCGCGATATGCTCCGAGCCAGGAGAGGGACGAAACGAGAATCGTCATGACATTGGGAAAGCGACATCCCATTTATCTCTGACCTACTTGTTCTCTCTCTCTCTCTCTCTCACTCTCAATCTCTCTCTCTCTCTCTATCTCTTTTTGTTTCTCGTTATCTTATTCTCCCTCTCCCTCTCTCTCTCTCTCTCTGTATGTAACGAAAATAAAATGAGTTCTCAATTTCCAAATAAAATGGAACGTGATCGAAGGTGCCTACTAATATAAAGATAATTAGTATCCAAAACGGAGAAACTGAGTTTTAAAATATGGTGGTGTATCTTTCTATTTTGTAATGAAAGATTCATTCATATTTTGTATATTTGATCAAGACTTGTTTCTTCTTAGTTTTCACAGGGAGGATTCGAGCTTCAATCTGTTTATATCAATAGTTAGGGTTTCTGGGATGGAGGATTGGGGGGGGGAGGGGGGATAAAGAGGAGAAGCAGGAGGAGGACAAGAAGGAGAAGGAGGGACGAAAGGAGGAGAAGGAGGGACGAAAGGAGGAGAAGAGAAAGAACAATGAACAAAAGTAAAAAGGGTCGAGCAGGAGAAGTGACCAGAAATGTGTGGAAGAACAGAAAGATGCGATCTTTGGAGTGAAACGACAAGATGGAGGGGAAGGGTTAGTATTAGAAAGTATAGAGGACAATATTGCACTTTCGGTCGCAAGAGAGCAGTAAATGTCATTCTTCCTGTCAAGGAAGGTCTTGAATGATATCGGTGAAGTGTCTTCTTGATTGTTCCGGTGGTAGAACGACGGAGTCATGAAAAAAACACGTCGACGATGTCGCGAACGATGATAATGGTGATGATGAAGATGATGATCTGCAGATTCCGCACCGATGATGATTATGAGCATCGATAGGACGCACAAAGACGATTATGAGATTTTAAAATAGAAAAGGAATCTCATTATTCCAATCAGTGTGGGTCTTTAATTAAATGTTGTGGCACTCGTCAACCATCCAGATGCGAACACTTGATGAATCTCGCGTGCAATGATACGAAGAGCCAACATTGAAGGACCAAATAAGCAACGTCGATATAAACATTTGGTTAGCATCGGCAGATTGGCTCGATCCAGCGGGCGGGGAAGGAAGGGAATCAGGATCTGGATCGGGAGGTGATCAAGAGAAACAGGAACGAGATTGGAGGCGCAAGGGAGATGCACACAGGAGGGAGGCGGGGAGGAAGAAAATCGGAATAGCAACACATCACGGAAAATGGGAGAGGGCGATGTAGAGGGGAGAGGCACGATTGAAATAGGAGGTGCAATCACGCAAAAGGGCGATACGATCGGGCGGGGGTGAGCAGCAGGATCAGTTCGAGAAGTTCAGGACCAAAAAAGGGGAGGCCGGGAAGTCGGACACTGGATGGAGGGAAGAAAATGTGCACAAAAGGGGGGGAACCAAGTGCTGGTGGGGAGGGATTAGGGAAAACGATGGGAGGAGGAACGGGGAAGAGGGTGAAAATTAGCAAAGTGGGAAGGCGGGAAGGAGAAGCAGGCGGAGAGAGGAAAGTTGGGCGCTCGACTATTGGCGGGAAAGGGTCCGGGAAAACGATGGGAGGAGGAGTGGGAAAGCAAGTGGGAAAAAATACAGTGGGGACGCACGAAGGAGAAGCAAAAGTTGGGCACAACAAAATGACGTGATTGGGGGGAAATCGACAAAAGATGGAGGGAGAGAGCGAGGGCGGGCTGGGGAGGAAGGGACTGTGGGAATGCAAGGAGGAAGGCGTCTTCCAACTCCTCACCTTCATCATCTCTCTCTCTCTCTCACTCTCTCTCTCACAGACACAAACACACACACACACACACACACACACAAGGCTTGCAAGTCACATTCAGGGGCATGGTCCCATTAGCAGTCGGATAGGAGTGTGGCCGATCCAGTGTGACACTGAGTGGCAGCGGCTTGACTGGTTCATTACAAATTTGAGGGCTGAGAAAACAGGAGAAAGACAAAAAAAAACAAAAAAAAAACAGAGATCTCCCATTGGAAACCACAGCAGAGTGGTTCCCAGCATCAGATCACAAATGATCTGATAGTGGTGGTTGCAACAACAGTGAACACAGTAACTGCCATATTTTTGTTGGAATAAACTCGACTTCTCTCAGCAGTGATCATGACGCCCTCCATATACTCCGTGATTGAAGGAGGGTTTCACCCAATGAGATAATTGCACAACAAGCAAAATATCGAGAATCTTGTATCCAGTGGGCCTATGGTCGACCCGACTTCCCCC
>BFEA01000345.1:524327-544403 GCA_003427395.1 Chara braunii
ATCACTCACAGCCGCATTTGACTTATGTTATCCAAATTAGTACAACATGTCAATCAATCGACGAAGAAATCGGTTAACAAATTCATACAATGGACCGACAAGAATGTCAATCAAGTCCAATCAATCATCCTTCAAGAAAGTGACAGCCTAATCGCTCCCAGCCGCATTTGACTAGCGAGGTGGTGGTTTTGACAATGGGCCCGGCCACTTCAAAGTCCGGTTGTCAAATATGTGAGAACAGTCTATGTAAGTTGAACCTAATCTCAAACCTGGCCCAAGGGCAATAGACATCAACCTTGTGAATGGAATGCGGAAACAAAGTAGGGCGCTCGTGATACCTGCCAGACTTCCGTGGACTGTTCTGTGCAGATCCAAGCAATGGTCTCATTTTTCATCCAGTAACATCTCCTTGGGTCTTACATTAAACTCTTCCATGTCTGCTGATTCTCTGATGGGATGGATGAACCATTGTAAATCGAGGACTTAATATTGTTGTACGACTCGTGTAGATCCAAACAATGATCGAGAAAATTGGACAAAAGATGGTTGGGACCGTACAGAGTCAGACGCCGGGGAAATCATGGAGCCTATGAACTTGAAGAAATTGATAGAACACCAAGGAAACATTGGATTTCGGGATCTAGGCTAAAGAAATTCAAGATGAGACAAGAGGTGAATAGATAAAAGCTGGAAGAAAAAACCTGATGATCTTGTAGAACTCTTGTCATGACATTTCCTTTACGATTATTCTATTGTTAACCAGTTGCTGACTCATTTTGTTACCTGCCGCTCCCTTTCTTTTTTTGTGTGCAGGCGTGACCCATGATACAGGCAGCCATGTCACAGAAGGGAGGGATGGCGGGTCCTTCCAGGACAATTTATGGGAGGGAAGGACGAAAGAGGATGCACCAGGTGACAATGGATTTTCAAGGAATGTCAATCTACAAAAGAGGGGGCAATGTAAGGTTGTTTGTGAGAGAATTTGAAGAACATACTTTCAGAAGGGAATGAGATACTCAGACCATGCTGCAAAAGGTGACAGAATTGGGAGAATGCAACAAGGTGATGGAATAGATTGCCTCAGATTATCTGAGATGGATGACCTTCAAAGCCGAAATGTGGGCTAGGTATGAGGATTTGACAAGGGATGAGATCGAAGATGATATCATCTTCGATGGTACAAACTTGGAAGACTTTGAGGACAGTATCGACCTTTGTGCAGAGAAAAGGAGGTGGGGAGAAAATAAAAAGTTAGAACAGGTGATGAAAATAGTAGCACCGAGGAATATGAAGCCGTGAGAAAGGTCATAGAGGAATTAGATACCTGGGAAGGATTCGTTGTTAAGTTGAGAAAGGCTTATCCCCTGAATGTACAGCGGCAGAAGAGGAGGCAACTGCTTCAGGAGCAGGGATTGTGGATAGGAAAGAGAGGGGAAAGGATGGGAAGAAGAGCTTAGAGGGAAATCGAAGGAGATAACACATCTCCTCAATTAGGGAATGATAAAGCAAGAAGAGGTACACTGGATGACAGCAGCTTGATGAAGGAGGCTAAAACGCCAAGAAATGATAAATGTGTTGAGATGGAAGTGAGAAGCAATGACGCGTCTCGAAAGGAGAAGAAGGGAAGTGAGAAGGTGAAGGAAGGAAATGAGAAGAAAAAAGATGAGGAGAGAACTGAAGGGGCAGAGCCGGCAGGAAGTGATGAAGCAGCTACTTCAGAAGAACCTCCTAAAGAACAGGGATCACAAAGGTTGACTGAGGAAGAAAGACAAAAACGAGAAAAGAACAACAAAGAATGGAAAAACCAAACCGTTGCCTTGTTAAGAGAAAAAGAGTTGCCTTTGGACGCGCCTTGGAGCCTGAAGATGCAGAAGATACTACTCTCTAAGATTGTGGTCAGTTCCAAGCTGACCTCTCATGTAAACAGATTGATCCGGCTGCATGAGATGCTCAGGGAAGATTGTGAATGGCTCCTTGAAGGAGAAACCGAAATGGCCGATAAGTTGGGAAAATTGAAAAAAGGGAGAAAAAAGGAATTGGAGATCCCCATTCAAGAACTCCAAGACCGGATGAAGGAGAAGACGAAATTGCTCACACAAGGGGTGGCGAGCCACGTCCCTGAAATTCTGAAGGAGATTCAAAGATTAAGAACAAGGGAAGACAAAAAAAACATGTAGTGGACAAGGATGGAAAGAGAGGTGAAAAGTTTGAAGACTGAGATAGAGAAGGCAAAAATTGAACAGGGGAAAATGAAAGTGAAGGTGGAGGCGCTAAGCACCACCCTTGACAACAAAAGCAAGGAGGCGGAGACAGAGAAATTGGAGAGAGAGAGGTTGGAAAGAGAGGTTGGTAAGTTGGAAGTGCAAATCAGTAAGCAGGGTAAGGCGATTGAGTCTGAGAAGAATGAGAGAAAATAGGAAAGTGAGTAATGGGAAAAAAAATGGAAAGAGTTGGAAGAGGCATTGGAGAAGTTCAAAGTGGACATTTAGACGAAAGTCGAAATAAGAGACAGTAAGAAGGCAGAGGACAAAAAGAAGGATCCAAGGGTGGAAGGAGAAGAGGAAAAAATTAATGATAAACAAGACGAAGGGGTAGTGGTTGGAATTGTCACCTCGCCTAGTGAAAATGTTGAAAAATCCTCGCTGACTGATAATGGAATGGGACAGGATAAGAAAAAGTCTTATCTTGAAATGTTAATCGGGACGACATCTCAGGATCTTCCATTGTCTGCAAAGAGGATAAAGGAGGAAGAAAAAAAATTGTGTTGGTATTGTGTGAAGGATGTCATGGGTTTAAAATAGATAGGGCTAAAGGGTTGGTTGACCTCGATGAAAACAACAGACTCATCGATAGAAGGGAAGATCTGATCAAGAGAACTAAGGAAGGGTGCAAAGTCCAATCTCTCTCAAGTATATGAGACATGATTCTTATGTTTTTCTTTTCTCCAGAAAATACATTGTAGATTAGTAATTGAAGATAGAGGAAATAGTGTGGTAAGAGTGTTATTCACTCTTCTTAAAGATGGCTTCAGATAGGGTATTTTAGTCAGTCAGAGAGTGTGTGTTCCAATTGGCCACATTTGTTAGGTTTAGTAGATTTTGTAGTATCCTGTATGTTTTTCAACTCGACATTTGTACTCTAATAGTTGAGGATAGATGAGATGTGTAAATAAGGCCCCGTGCCTGAATCTGGATTGGTTTGGACTTATACTTTCAGTTGAGTTTTCTTTATCCTAGGCTTATTTACGAGGTATACCTATGGGGAACATGAGTACTTTTCACTTTCACAATTAGGATGGTCCAGTGTCTGGTTTTGATGGATGAGATATGTATCTTGAATGTGAAAGTCGGTTGTGCCTTGAATTAGGATGCTCAGAAAAACGCCTAAGTGTTTAAGAGTGACAGAATGAAATGTGACTTGCACAATCTGTAACCTATTTTGCATTTATGATCAATCATTTTCATGCTTTGCCTTATATAGTTATTATTGAAAAAGACCCTTAAGAGGGGTATGAAAAAGTCAAAATTTTAATGCATTTGAGAAACCCTGCGAGTCAAGGAAATGTATATTATGAATGGAATAAATGTATTTTCTGCCTTCTGACAAGACAAGGGGTCGAACGAATACTTTTTTATACTCTCTTTATGAATATCTTGGTTATTTTTTCTATTGGAAAAAGATCCCCGAGACGTGTGTGTGTCCAGCCTGTGATCGAGGTCTGGAAGGCACGACCCCTAAGTGGCTCTGGAGATGCCCCTCGATCAGAGACAAATATGACAATCATGTTGAATCATTCTTATTGATATTCTTTCTTTCATATGTACATTCAATGGAGTTATCCACCCTTTTAAACACAACTGACGAGGAAAGAAAAATTATTTGGTCAAATTGTTTTTCATATGTATATTTTAAAATGATCATCGTTTATCGACTTTAGGCGGTCAGTCTGAGGGACTTAAAATTACTAAGCCTATGGTGGAAAATTGGCATCGCTGGGATGTAACTCCCAGCGTGGGCTGCTGACCAAGTATAACCAGGCAGCGGACCTTCCGATTACGGTCTGGGACTGAAACTTGAGGGGAGGGACTCCTTAATGATAGTATCGGTTGAGGTAGATATCTGAGGGATCAAGAATCATGTCTAGATATTTTGATAGGAGGATTTTATCCTATATTGCGTAACCAATACGGGTACCACCGTTAGAGTAACAAAACGATGGTCGCTGCTCTGGCCTGATCAACCAACTGTGGTGGGTTAAGATTGAGGTTGCCGATCCCCTCGCATTAGACTTCGGGCGAGACGGTAAAATTTGACTTAGGTTAAAGCCCGCGTCCAAAAGACTGGGACTCAACGTGATTCCTAACTCCTCGGACACCCAATAAGATCCTGATTAATAAAGTTTAAAGTTGTGGGGAGGGGTTATCATTGTTTTCCTTGGTGACCTCCATAACTGTAGTACAGATCCAGTATCCCCACTTTGAGTCATATGGAATAATCTTTCTTTGATATTACGATTTTTGAATATGTGGGAGACCCAGGTTAAAATCTTGGCAGTATCAACGCACCAAGGAGGACAGTGAGGGTCTTCAAACTGCAACTTCATCCAGGAAATCGGATTTTGACAACTTGTCGCGTCAGAAGACTTTTGTTTGCATTTAGATTCCCTAGCGACGGGGACGTCGCTTAATGGGGTCTGGGAAGACTGTCGGAGCAAACACCCTTACAAGGGTATTTGCTCATGATTTTGCATTCGATTGAGTATCGACGCCGGTCGTCGTACCGGAGACGGTTTGGAGTAAAAAGTGAGAATTTTTGGCATGGCGTCGTGTAGTAAACTTCTCGATCATTGAGGCCGAGATTTCCAGGTGATCATACACAGTGATACGACGCATGCGATAACAGGAAAGGGTAAGTAAAAAAAATTAAAAGTCTTCAGCCGCGAGGGTCGGAGGGTTGGAAGAGAATAAGAAAAAGGTCGCGCGGGATGCGGCGACCACGATCTAAATCAGTCCAAGGCTCAAGTGGTAAGGCAAAAGTGAATTACAACGAGTCCAGGGGCGTCGAACGACCAATATGGAAAGGTCGGCAAGTGGCGCCTCCGTAAAATCTAAAGACGACTGGAAAATTAATATAACCCCGACCATGTGACCGGGACAGCCAAAAGAAACACACTGCCTACCATAATAGGTAATGATAGTCGATACCTTTGTACTCGTATGCCGGGAGTAGGGTTGAGGCATCAGCTCCGCCTCTCATATATAGAGAGGAAGTTGCCTCTCGAGTAGCAATCCGCGGGGACCACCGAAGCGACCAGTGTCGTCGTTCTTTTAAGGAGGACACCGGTGCAAACTCTTATATAGTCCACGAAAGACCTAGAATCAGACTACTTGAACTAGTACCCGCCTACCTACCAGTACTAGGCCTTAAAAAAATGCCGACTTTTGTCTTCTTCTGCTCGACCTTAAGTTCCCAACACATCTACCTCTACTTGGTGTGGTATCGGCCTACCTGCTACTTGAGCATTTTCCGCTGCTCTGAAGTGTCGTGGGCCTCTTTCCCCGCCACTTGAGTGGTTTCCCTGCCAATTGAGTGTTTTCCCCGCCACAACCCTCAATGTCACGACCGCGGGTATGTACAGGCCCTTCGGGCCTTCCGAGCAAACAAAGTGTCCTTACGGGTCACACACACACTCAAGCCGACAAGCACTCAGACAGAAACACAGACCAACAAGCGTACACACACACAAAGCTAGGAATGGGCTCGGTCCACTAGTTGGGATAGACCCGAATGCTGTACTTATACAAGAGTTGCTCTCTGTTTTTCTGAAGTGGGAGCTAGCTCAGTAGGTATGGGTATGAATTGCTAAGTGACAGACTCGGGGATTGAGTCTACCCAACCTTTGAGCTAGTTACTTTTTGTCAAGGAGCACCACAACGGTTTTCACCAGGGCTCAGTTGGCCGGGGCTCGATCCCGTGACCTTGGTTTTGGGACAGGATAAAGTTAGAGACCGTTGTGACAGCTGGCACAACGGGTTAGATAGTAGTTGGATTCTCCTTTGCCTTTTTTCCCTTTTGCCTTTTATTGTTATTAGTTAGATTCATTTTTTTTTCTTCCAATTATTTATTACTTTTTTATTGTTGGTTTTTAGGCCCTGTGTTCGAATCTTTCGCAGCCTCGCCTTACTGAATCTACCTCCGGAATCGCGGTAGATTCATTCGAGGAGTTGATAAGAATCGCATACGATCTAGCCGCTAAGGACTACAGCGCGGCGTCGCGGAGACCTGGCTCGAGGGAAAACGAGCTGGGAGTATGGGAGAGAAAATGAAGAAAAGCAATCGAAGGCGAGGGGTGGGGATATCGCGAGTAAACTGGAAAGCGGGAAATCACGCGAAATTGGTAGAACGTGAGCAGAGGAAGGAAAAGAGAAAGAAGAAGGAGGAGAGGGAGAAAAAGGAGAGAAAAGGAGGAGAAGAGAAAGAAAGAAGAGAAGGTGCTCGGGTACTTACTTACGGAACAGTGAGCATACGACCGTCAATAGTGACGACGATAACACAGAAGACGACGAAGGCGAAGGAGCGGGAAAAAAAAGTCGGTAAGTTTCAATCAAGCGGCTAACCTCATGGTACTTCCGCGGAGGAGACGAGAAAATGACAAATGAATCTCCCTGTACAACATGGAAAAATACACCACAGCTTGCACCTGCCGCCGTCCCGCCATCGCCCGCTCGTTCGCTGACCTGCCATCAGTGTGTATGTATACGTGTGTGTAAGGGAGAGAGAGAGAGTTCAGAGAGAGAGTGGCGTGAGTTTATCTATTTCGCAGAAGGATGTCATGGTGATAGTTAATCAGTCTCACCCAAAACAAGAGGGTTAACAATTCGTAAGTGTATCTGGTAGGAAAAATAGTTAATACACGTTTATTTTGGTGGCATTATTATTATTTTATTATTATTATTATTATGATTATTATTAGTTAGTTGCTTATTATTATTATTAACCTCATTAATATCATAACTATTAAACCAAACTCACCATAGTTACGAAGAGGAAAGAGATGGCTCGAATGGGGAAGAAGAAGAAAGGAGTGGTGAAGGTGACTTACCTGTCACCCATTCCTAACTCCGGCGCCCTCATTCCAATAGAAGGTGGTAGCGACCGTGTCGAAGGCTTTGTCTTCGTGTCCGTGCTCACAACGTCACGCCCCCTTCGACTTAGGAGGTGTCACATATTGATCAAGAGGCTCCACACTCCTTGTCATTCGGCAGGTGCCTTAGCCCTACGATCCGGTTGCTTACCATATGCGAGGATGAAGCCTTATGGGGTGATTGGTGCATCAGTCAAAGGCGCCGTGAGATCGGGTCCGCCAACACCCCATTTGTTGGAGTACACGTCGTACATATTGTCGCCCTTCGTGATGTGATCACGATATATCGCGCATCTTGGCGGGTAGTGTCGCATGAGCCAACGACGCCGGCGACGAGCAGAAAGAGAGAGAGAGGAGGTAAGTTTTCAATCTTGCAGCTCACTTTTTGGTACTTCAATCGGTAGGACAAACCAAAACGAATAAATCTAATGCTACGTTATAGAAACTGTACATTACAAGTGTGTACGTGCGTGTTTGTGTGTGTGAGTGCGTATGTATATGTATGTGCAATAGTCGATTGCGTAGAGAACAACGTGATACTTTCATCGATATGATGAACAAGATCGAATGTATCTAACATTAAAATGTGAAAATGTACATTACTAATAGTAGGTGTGTGCTTGAGAGAAAGAGAATCGTACATGGTGATCGATAATCGTTGCTGCCACTATCATGCGTTCCGGCTCCCTCGAATATAACACCCCCGACATTTATGTATCATTGAATTAGAAAGATTGTGAGTATATGTTTATTACTATGCTATTATAATAAATTTATTTTATTATTATATTTATTATTATATTTATTATTATATGTATTTTATTATTATTATTATTATTATTATTATTATTATTATTATTATTTTACTATTATTATTATTATTTGGAAGTATGTGTTCAATCGAAGAAGAGGACGCTGGTTAAGGAGAGAAGGGAAAGATAGGGGGAGACAGAACACAGTCAAGACTCACGGTTAAATACACACAGAAAATACTCGGTCTGAAAAAGACAACCAGACAAGTAGTAAGACGAGTAGGCAGACAAAAGCAGACAGTCTAACAAACAGATCAGACAGATATACTGAAAGGCAGATAGTCAAATAGTAACAAACAACAACAGACAGAGCCGCATGCATACGCAGACCGAGCACAGGATGGGAAGCCATAGCCGAACTTGCCTACCTATAGCCGGACAAGACGCATGGTGGTCTTTGGGTGCGCATGGCGTTTGTGAATGAGGACGGGGTTGGTGAGTGATGCGTGAGACGTGCCTAGTATGTGAGGAGACAACATCGTCACTTACGAGCTTTTGCTGTGCTCGTATATAGAACTCGTGATGCAATTCTGCTACTGGTTTAAGGTTACAACTATCTGGTCTTATGTATGTGGTACTGTTTGATTTCTGAAGTTCGTTATTACTCAGTTTCCTTGCATTTTGTGTGATTTTATTTTATTAATATTATCATTGATTAATTGGTATTATTGTTATTATTATTATTATTATTAGTGAAATCAGACTCAGTTTCATTCACACTTCTCATGTATGCAAAACATGTGCGTAGCAAACTGGCGACGAGCGCCCACTCAGATCTCAGAGATATGGTAACCAAGAACACAGTTCAGAGTCAAGTTCACTTCAATAGCTGCAAAGTTCAGAGTCAAGTTCACTTCAATAGCTGTGGTGACTTAGTGCCCACACAACCCTCCCTGTTCGTATACATAGGATCATCCTGGATATCCCATATGCGATACTCTGAACTCTAATTACAGCTATGGGGGCTATGGCCGCTACTACCCTATCGCTATAGCTAAGCTTCTCTCTCGCACACTTCGTCTTCGGGCTCGCAGCAGACCACCTTGCACAAGTCGCTTATGGCAGTGCTTCCGCATGGCTCACGCAGGAATGGATGAATGGCTGGGCGCTGGCTCTTGATTTATACTTCTGCAGCTCGTTGGTCTGACCCTTTCCCATGCCCGTAGTGCACACAGTCCCATGCGGTACTTGCTTGACTGGACCAGGACTGACTGGGGACTGGGACTGTTGACTCAGCACGGGTAGACTCCGCCACTTGCCCACTTGCCTCACCAATGGGTCTGTATGAGAGTGTGAGTGTAAGTAAAGTAAGAGAGAGAGACATAGATGGTGCGAGCATGCATGTGTGTTTGTGTGAGTAAGGGAGTGGGAACAGATAAACAGAAGCAGACAGACAAAGACAAGATAGACGGCCACAGACATATAAACAGAACAGACAGACAAGATAAAAATAGACAAGACAAAGAGAGAGAAAGAGAATAGTGGAAGAGGCTTGTGAAAATGCACACGTGAAGGTAGAAGAAGAAGAAGAAGAAGAAGAAGAAGGAGAATGAGAGGAAGAAGGAGGAAGATGAAGGGAAAGAGTTAGGCACAGTCAAATACACAGTCTGACAGATGGTGAGACACACAGTCGGACACACAGTCAGACAAATGCAGGCTGGTCTCTTGGGTGCACGTGGCACCTGTGTGTTGACTATCGAGGTTGTGGGTGATTGCGAGAGACATACCTGAGGCTTGAGACGATGGCATTGTCCGAGATCTGCATGTACTTCAGGGAGCAATTGACGTCATGCGTGGCATTATAGTTTGTGGATTTGCCATCTGTAGTTCGGGCGCCGAGCGCCAGATAGGATACGACGTTGGTTCATTGTTGATGACGATGGGAGTATTCGCACACTGCCACTTGTGATTGTTTGCTTTGTCATACTTGGAGGAACTCGTACTGCAAATTGGTTGTTGGATCGAGGTCACGACTATCTGGTCTCATGTATAGGATGCTGTAGATTCGCAGTCGATCATTTTTCTTGCATTTTGTGTGATTTAATTATTATTGTTAATGATTGATTGATATCATTATTATTATTATTATTATTATTATTATTATTATTATTATTATTATTATTAGTATTATTATTGCGTGACAGACTCACTTTCATTTCCACATCGCATACATGTAAACAGATGGTGATTCAAACTAGTGCACAACACCCACACCAAGCTCAGAGATAAGGCAACCGAGAACACAGTCTGGAAGTAACTCGCTTCAAACAGGCTGTGAACATCCCGATCCTCGTCACTGAATTTGACACCACTGGTCGCTCACCCTCCAACTCTGAATCACCTTGGATGCCACACGCACAGACTCCTATCTCTAACTATGGCAGCTATGGCTGCATCGATTCTCCTCCAGCCCACTTCGACTTCGGACGCATCGGCAGACCACATTGCGCAAGTCATTGCGGCAGCACTTTCGTATGACTTCCGCATGCAAGAATCAATGACTAGGCGTTGCCACTTGATTTATACTTCTGTATCTCATTGGTCTGCCTCTTTTCATCGGCCCATGGTGCACACAGACCCTTATGGTGCTTGCTGAGCTGGACTGGGACTGACTGTATTAGTAACGCTGAACGCATGGGTTTGCACTACCAAATCGATGCAGTCGCACAACTGATGTTATGCAGTCAAGGTTGTAGCAGCTACGACGTTGACCCTGACCGAAATCTTACAACTATAACCCCGACTGCAGATTCTACCCCTACACGACGCAGACAGACACATATAGACAACAACAGAGACACATATAGACAACAACAGACAGACACATATCCAAACAGGGACAGACAGACGAACATACAATCATCTATAGACAAACAAACATACATCCAGGCATGGACAGACAAAGAAACGGACATATGCGCAAAGAGAGGGAAAAGTAGCGAGAGAAAACTTACATAGCAGTAGCCTACACGAGTCAACACCTTCATCTGATTCCAGTTCTACTAAAGACATCAACTGTATGTATTGTCTATTCGTAGGCCGCTTATAAGCCACTTGAGCATGATATGGGACAGGGAGAACTTTGGAATATGGTTGTCAGGTGATGACGAGTGTGAGCTCTCACTAACACTCGGATTCAGTATTGGGTATGCTCTCATTGACACTTTGACTCAGTGTTTGGTGCGATATTAGCGCAGCCTGATTGCCAGACTGTGTCAGACTTCCTGACTTTCAAAGTGACCTTACAAATTGAAATCTGTCATTTCATCATCCATGAATTATTAGTATTATTATTATAAGTTCGAATAGTGTTATTATTATTATTATTATTATTTATTACCACGATTATCATTATCGTTATTATTTCACTAATTATTATTATTATTATTATTATTATTATTGTGATTATGACTATTATTATTATTATTTACTATTATTATTATTATTATTATTATTATTATTATTATTATTATTAGTGGTTGTCTTGATTGTTTTCCTATTGCTATTTCTGAAAACATCAGGGGTTGAGCAAGGGTCAACAAGGAAAAGAGTGAACGACATAGGAAAAAAGAAAGACATTATCACCGTGTGATAGTGTCGGGCTCCTCCATTCCCCTCCATTCTTATCCTTGGTTGATCCTCTCGAACGCATACCTTCTCAACTATAAAAGTTTGATAGTGACTTCCACTAAGATAATAATGGTTTTTGCTAACCTTAAAGGCCCGGACGTTGCAACCCTCATCCATCCAAAAACTCGAGGCAAACGGAGGTCCGAATTGATCCGAAATTGAGAGTTCCTCAAACCTGAAAGCTTGTCTGGGTACTTGCGCACTACAAGTAAGTGTATCCAGCCGAGGTCCTGGACGGGGTAACTTGGGCTCTACAGATGACTTTGACCTTTGAATTTCCTGTGAGCAGCGTTTGGTCACGCGACCAAACGCGATAGACATAGACGTTGGGCGTCGGACCAAAGAGACGACTTTTACTATATTAGTGTGACTCATTACTTCATTGTATTGCTCAGTGTGGATGGATACTCGGTGCATTTATGCTCTATGCTCGTGCAAGATTACTCAAACATTCGTTAGACCCACAACTTGGTGTTATCGCCCGCAATCCAATTATTATTACTATAATAATTATTATTATTATTGTTATTATTATTATTATAATTATTATTGTTGGTTATTAGATATTTATGATTGGTACAACTATCATTGGGCATCATGGGCTAAAAAATGGAGGGGATGCGGGACAATGGAGAGGAGAAAGATGTCGTCACCGTGTGACGACATTTACCTCCGCCACCCTTCTCCCTTTTCCTTTGATTTGAACCCCTCAGTTTCTCTTTTTTTCTCTCCATATTTGTCCAAGATTGTTGCTATGATTATTGTTGTTATTAAGCATCAGTCTGCAATTCTTTGTTGATTGACAATGAGGGAAGTGAGGGAAGATCAGGTTGAAAAGAGGTCGAGTACTGGAGAGGAGAGAGACATCGTGACCGTGTGACAACATCTACCTCCTCCATCCGTCTCCATTTCTCCCATAATCTAATGCTTTCATTTCCTTAGTTGTCACAACTCTCTGGAATGATATAAATCTCATCAAAGTAAAAGTCTACTCTGTGGAAAAAGTGTGATCAAACGGTCGGACGAAACAGGGCGATTGCGGGAGCTCTGCCGGAGTTTAGGAGGAACTCTGGAGGCAGGGAACCATAAGGTACGCATGACTCGCTCCCTTCCCGTATCCCTTACTGGTTACGACTCTCTATTGGACTGCATGAGTGGATGTATGCTATACATCTTCTTGTTTCTTTCATGAGTAAAACTTTCAGAAAGAAGAGAATGAACGTATGATTGAAGTAAGAACCCTGCCTGATGTCAGGAAGGAACTTAGGAGCACCGAAAAGGAACCTAGTCTGCCTGGTTCTGAAACATAAGGCCGTGTGATGGAGACTCCCGAGGGGTCGTCACACTGTTTGCATGAGCTGACTAAGATGGATGACGGGGTACTTGCCGTGTAAAGTTACCCTGCCATTCATCTGCCTAAAGTGAGAATTTGATGAAATGTCTGTTTGATTTCAGCATTAGTGACGGGAAACTGCCGTGCAGTTTTCTTGTTACCTTATAAGCTAGATCTAGGGGGTAATCCGGTGCTCCCGTGGGGTACATATTTTCAACGACTAACAAAAACAAAGGTAGTAGGAGGTTCCTGTGCGGCTCTCCTATCACAGATCTGACCAAACTTGGAAAGGAACTGGGTACTCACCTGTGCGAGTACACGAACCCTTAAGTCTGGGTCGATCTGTCGATTTCCCGTGGGAGTCAACATACCTTTTGCTCATTTACGATGGATAGGCCAGGTAGGTGAATTGTCAGGGCAACTCAACCAAAAGTTATTTTGATTGATCTCCTACACATCAAACTGGTAGTAGGATGACTCCCGGGAGGGTTATCCTAATACTTGTTTGATTTGGGGATCAACTAACGGGGGGAAGTAAACGAGGTGATTGTGTTTGGATACTAGAGGGATACTCCCGGGTGAGTAACCCTACTACTTGTTTGGATATGACTGATGGATGGTATGAATAAATGCTAACGATCTATCTATTTAACATTAAGCCAGGATATGGGAGGCTCCCGTGGGGTCATCCTATTATTTGCTTGGGCTCATCTTAACAAGCCAGGTAAAGACACTCCCGCGAAAGGAGGACCTGGTGTTTGCCTGAATCCGCTAACTTAATCCTAGCTCGTATGACTCTGAGGAAGTAGTAGGGTGACTTCCGTGAGGTCATCTTATTACACCTTTTGAGGATAGGCTGGATTTTAATCAAGGACTAATAGGAGGTTTTCGTGAAGACCGCCTAGTACTAACTTGAATTTCGTACTGACACCTGGATCGGGAGTGTTTTTTTGAAAGTTTGATCAAGTGTAGAGATGGTTCGACCAGGACCTCCTAACTACCTGCTTAACTAATAAAGGATGCTCTCATATGAGTTATCCGGTCGCCCGTATAAGATTGCTTGAGATAATTGATTGCATAATGACTGTATGGACTTTAGTGCTCCCGTGGGGCTACTCAACTATTCCTTTGAATAACCGTTTTGCCTGGAATTGATCAAGTAGTGGAAAATTTCCGGGTGAGTCAACCCACTACTTGTGTATGTCAGCACAATAAGAAGAGAAGGGGAAAAGGGAACGCTTCAGCGGGAGTGACTCCAGATGTCCTAAAAGAAGCAGAATGAAAGACAAGTACCGTGGGAAAAAAAAATTAGAAAAGAAGATACTCCGCATGACCTCGGTTCATTAATAAAA
Organism: Chara braunii; assembly: GCA_003427395.1. NCBI lineage: Eukaryota > Viridiplantae > Streptophyta > Charophyceae > Charales > Characeae > Chara > Chara braunii. Next base: position 538,599 of record BFEA01000345.1, read on the forward strand.
TCCTAAGGGAGAAACCGCCACTTGTATGAGTTGATCTCAACTAGACTACTACGTTAGCACCAAAGGGTGTGCTTATCTGCAGGAGAGAAAATGCAAGGACTGAGAGTAGGGGAAATATGAGTTCCCCTAGATGACTTAGGACATAGGTAAGAGATTCCTTGAACAAAAAGAGTAAGAGTGACAAAAGCCGTAAGGTAGGTAAAAACTGAAGGGCTAAACTTTGGGATGTTAATCCCAAAGCTCACATACAAGATCTAAGCGCTTGACCCTTAGATATCAATATGTGGAAAATCAAGTGGGGGTGTCGAATCTTTGTTGACCTGTGTGTGCAGGTTCATGATTTGATATACTGCAATTGAAGAAGTCCTACAAGGAGGACTCAATTTTTATGTTATCTCTCGAACAGGTCGATCGTTGCCGATTCAACTTTTGCCCCTTGACTTGATACCCACTTCTAAAATCAAACCATGTGGTCAGTAAAACTGTCACATGTGGTCATTGCCTAAATGGTCCTGGTCACTCTCAAGGGTCCTTTGAAGAAATGTGAGGGGGCTGGGCTTACATCCTAGGAAAGATAGAGTTGTTATACATGATTTGAAAAGTGAGGGACAATGTCAATGGTTGATGGTTGACGCCGTTAGTGCATGGCATGTGGATTGTCTTTGCATTATTATGTGCATGTCTGTTTTGTTCATGGTTTGGATTGAACTGGACCTGATCTGTTGAAGAGACTTGGACACATTGCACTTGTGGAAGTGGGAAGGGTTCTCAACGGTAATACCTCCATACTCATATTCAGTCTTATATAACTTCTATACTATCTGATGTCCAGTCATATGTTGGATAGAATAGAATGCCCTTGGTAGTGAAAATGTTTTGGTACTTTGATCGTAGTGGTTAGAAGAAAAATATGTTTTGGAAGTAGAAGCGGAAATAGACGGCCTTTTAAAAAGTTCGACCTGAATATCTAATGGGTCAGTTCTAGGCGGCTTACCGTGCGTACCCCGTTTTGTGCTACCGCGATCGAGAAAACGCCCTCGACCGAGCTACCTTTACAAAGGCATGTAAAAGCCTTCGCATGTGGGCCGGTAGCTCAGCAGGGATACGCCTACCTAAGGGTGGTGACAGCCCCTCCGGTAAAGGTAAGTTGTACCTCGCAACGTCCTGACCTGTCGCAGGGCGTCGTGAGAGGTATAGCACGAGCGCACGGTCGGAGTGGTAACTGGTTCTTTTCAGACAAAACATCCTGCGTTACACGACCGTGAGGTTCAACGCTCCTCATCAGGGTGCGAGACCGCCGCACGCGACAGCGGCAAGGGCGGTCTGCGGAGGAGTCAGGGGCAAGCCGCCAACCCAAACAAAATAGCTGCTTGGGTGAGGGCCGGTGTGGATCAGGAAGTGTGGCGAGACCATTGGTCGCGTGGTGCTTGCATAAATTGCGGCAAGTACGGCCATACGCAGTTTAAGTGCAAGAACCCGAAGGTCTTGCAAAATATCCCTCCTAAGTGAGGGTATCCTTTTTCTCAGTCTGCGGCCTCTACGAGCTCCAGCCTGAGAAACACTTAGGGCCGGTAGAAGTTGTAGTTGTTTCTACTCTGGTTGAAGCGGGTGACGTACCCTCCCCGTTTTAAGAGTTGGCAAAGTTATTGACTCCTTAGTCACCCCGGAGAAACATCCAGACCCAACTATACTCTGTACGCTGGATGTGTCTGAAGCCTTAGAGGACCTTCAAGGTGAGTGGTCGGCAAGGAACCCTCGTGAGTCTTGGGTGGCACTAAGTAGAGGTCCTAGAGGGGACCACTTCATTGTGGAAGTTGGTGTGGGTGGTGGCAAGTGCGGTGCCTTCGTAGACATCGGCTCCATGTGAAACTTCGTAAGTCGCGACTGCGTTGATAGACTGCGCCTAAAGGATCGGGTGCAACGCCTTAGTAGACCAGTAACATCTACTTTCACCAACAAAGAGCACATGATGGGGGAGGACTACGTTAAAGATGTGGTCTGCACGTTCTCGTACCCAGGAGGAGATATAAACCATAAGATACCATTGCTGGTGAGTGATGATTTGCCCTTTGACATGTTGTTGGGCATGTACTACCTGGAGGTTGCTGATTCACATCAGTCTTCCATAACTATTATAAACAGAACCAAGAGGAAGGAATGTACTTAGTCTATGTCTCTACAAAAGGGGAGGTCGTTAAAACACGCCGAGAGATAGAGACAATCGTCGCTAAATACCCTGATCTGTTTGAGGGGCCTACAAGAGTCGTAGATAGGGAGGTTTTTTATGGCATAAAGATCATTCGAGGTAGCAAGACACCTAAGGGAATAATCTATAGGATGACTCCGGCTAAGTTGGACGAGCTTCGGTAACAACTGAAAGAACTCATAGAGAAGGGGATGATTCGCCCTAGCACCTCCCACTTTGGCTCACCAGTCTTATTTGTTCCAAAGAAAAGGGGAACACTAAGGATGTGCATTAATCATAAGGGCGTCAATGCCATCACCGTTAAGAACGCAGAGCCTCTACCATGCATCGACGACCTATTGGATATGATGCAGGGGTGTAAGTACTATACCAAGATAGACTTAAAATCCGACTACCATCAGATTGCTATAAGACCAGAGGACCAGCACAAAACTGCATTCCAGACCAGGTCTGTACGAGTTTGTGGTGATGCACTTTGGTCTTTGCAATGCGCCAGGTACATTCCAACATGCCATGAATAGGATCTTTAACGACTACTTGGATAAGTTTGTTGTCGTGTACCTCGGCGATATTCTTATCTTTAGTAAAACTGTCGAGGAGCATGCTCAGCATGTAGACAAAGTACTTTCACTCCTTCGACAACACAAGTATAAGATAAACGCAGGGAAATGTAAGTTTGGACACACTCGAATCTTGTACTTAGGTCAGGAAGTATCCGCAGATGGGATTAGGCATGGAGATGTGAAGGTGGCTAGTATTAGGGACTGGTCACGACCCAGTCTGTGACTGAGGTTAGATCATTCTTGGGAATGTGTGGTTATTACCGCAATTTCGTAAAGAACCGTAGCGCAATCACATCTCCCTTGACTGATCTAACTCGACTTGACACACCATGGGACTAGACCGACGAGTGTGAGGCAACATTCAAGCGATTGAAGCATGCTCTCACACACCATGAAGTTTTCATGGTACCTGACCCGCAGAGGCCATTCGTTGTAACCACTGACGTAAGCCAATATGACATTGGCGTTGTGCTGACTCAGCAGGAAGGAAAAAAGTTGAGACCGGTCGAGTATGTGAGCAAAAAAATGTCATCAAAGAAGTTGGCAAAGTCTACATACGAAAGGGAACTCTATGCTCTCTACAAGGCACTTGTTCATTGGAGGCACTATCTGTTAGGAAGGTTCTTCTACTTGAGAACTGACCATCAGACCCTCAATTGGACCAAGACCCAACCTGTTCTCTCCGATGCACTTAAACGCTGGATTGACGTCATAGATCAGTATGACTTCAAACTAGACTATGTGAAGGAAGAGTACAATAAGGTTGCGGATGCGTTGTCTCGCAGGGCATGTTACCTAGGTGCGCTGATCTCTGAGTTTGGCTTGTCTGAGGACGTTATTCGATCTTTGGGGGAAACCTACAAGGAAGATCCCATCACGATGGACATCATCAACAAACTGCAGGTCAAAGACAAGGCCACCTCTAATGAGTTTGTGCTGGTGGATGGGTTACTCTTTCTTGAAAAGGCAGGGTTTAAAATGTTAGTTGTTCCACCTAGGGAGATTTTGTGTAGTTTATTTTTAGGAGAGTGTCACGACGCAACGGGACATTTCGACTACAAGAAGACTAGTGCTAATTTAGTACAACGGTTATGGTAGCCTAATATGTTAGACGATGCAAAGAAGTACGTATAGAGTTGTCAGGTATGTCAGTGGGATAAGCCGAGGACTCAAGCTTCGCTTGGGTTACTGAAGCCTCTACCCATTCCTGCTGGCCCGGGGCAGAGCATCTCCATGAACTTCGTGGATACTCTCGGGACCAGCAAGAATGACAAGCGGCACATCTTCGTCATAGTTGATAGGTTTATTAAGTTCGCTAGACTAGTTGTCATACCAAAGACCGCCAGGACCGAACACGTCATTAAGTATTCATGGATAACCCGGTGTGTGATTTCGGGCTACCAAAAATAATCGTTAGTGATAGAGATGTGCGATTCACCAGCGAGTTGTGGAAGAAGGTTGAACAAATGGGCAACCAGCTTCACATGACTTCTGGGAATCATCTCAAAGCAAATGGGCGGGCTGAACAGATGAACCGTGTGGTGCAGCATTTGATGAGGCATTACATAAAGCCCAGTCAGGGTGACTGGGATGAGAAGTTACCTCGCATCGCCAGTCTATACAATAACGTTGTACACAACACAACCGAGGTCACCCCAAATCAGCTGCATCTAGGATGGACGCCTAGATCTGCTCTAGACTTCCTCCTGCCTGAAAACCGAACTGCTGCAACTCCTGGAACCACTGAATTCGGTGTCCAGTACGATAAATTGTTGCAGCAGACTGTCATATCAAGAAATCTCAGAAAGCCATGATTGCTTGTGAGAATAAGAAACGACGACAATCCACATTTCAAGTAGGGGAATGTATCTAGGTCACGGCTAGTGAGTTGTGACAGGAGTTTGGCATCTCTAGGAAACTAATGCCACAATATTTCGGTCTTTGGGAGTTTTGGATATTGTGGGGAATATTTGGATGGTCCCTCGTACTTCATTCGTATCCCTGGTCACCGACGCACTTACCATATTTTTCATGCCTCCAAGCTTGCACCTTTTGCTGAGACAGCACAATTCCCATTACGGAGATCTATACTGCCCCCAACCATGGATGGCCACGTGGACGTCGACGATATCCTGGATCATAGAGATACGCCTGTTATCAAGCCACCTGGTAGGGGAAGACCTCCTAAACCTGCAAGGGAATACAGAGTACATTTCAGGCATCATACTAATCCTAAGGAAGATGGATGGATTTCAAGAGAGGAACTTGTCAAGACAACTCCTCATATTGTGGGACATTATGAGAAGAAACTGAAGGGGAAGGCACCACCATGAAGCATCTTTGCGGACTTTCGAAGCTAAGGGGGATGGAATGTGAGAAACAACCCCTCAAGGGGCCCTATCAGACATCACGTGTTCTGGACTAAGGCCCCCAACAAGCCGAGTGCCCGCCCTAAGTGAAGGCGGGCCTGAATATTCGTCAGAGGCTGAAATTCGACATTTTCATATGTGGGTATCCAGGCTCTTGCAACGTGCGAGTTGGTTGGGTAGACGCGTGAGCCTCACTAAGTTGTGTCATACATTTGGCCCAGGCCTTAACAGTTGTTCCTCGGGACACCCAAAGCAGCGCCGATACATAGGGAAGCAGGCCATCGAACTTTGCAAAAACAGTTCTGCTGGCGTACCTGCTTGGGAGCCTTGCACAAATGCAGCAAACAGCCTATATCCGGAGAGTCAGGCCGTGCCCAACTGAAAAGGGCCCAGACCCTTAACTGTAGTCTTGGGCCTAGGCGCAGGGCAGGGTTGTCACCCGGGGCACCCCGGGGCGGAAGCCGAGGCCGGGAGTTGACCCCCGGATCCCCGAGGCGGGGGCCACTGACCCCCGGACCCCGCTGGGCAGGTCTGCGGCTGCCCCATCCCCGCGACCACCGCGGGACCCTGCCCACGACACCCGGCCCCCCGGCCCCGACACCCGGTCCCCCGCCGACCCGGGCCCCGGACCCCCGCCGCCGTTCCCCCCAGGACCCCCGGCGCCCCG
>BFEA01000345.1:544677-563923 GCA_003427395.1 Chara braunii
CTGCCCCTTCCCCCCGACACCCGACTCCCGCTGCCCCTCCCCCTGACACCCGACCCCCGCTGCCCCGCACCCGGCTGTCGAGCGCATCGGTCTGGCACCACACGGGGCAGCGCGGGACCCTCCCGGCCGCGTCACGCAGGAGTTGGCTTAAATCCTTTGTCGCGAATGTACATGGAGCTTCCACAAGCCGCTCTGGCTGAGTGCGCCAGCCATACCTCCCGCGAGCCCCTACGACAGGATAGGGCCTACGCGAGGCACGACTTACCTCCACCTTACGGGAGTTGTCACCTCCCTTCAGTGGGCGTATCCCCGTCGAGCTACGAGTCCACAGTACGAAAGCTAATCAGTTGCAATCGCAGAGGTGGATCAGCCGAGGGCGTTTCTCGTTCGCTGTAGCATAGGGGGTACGCGTGGTAATATGCCTCTGTTGGACCCGCACGCGAACCGACATCCTTGGGGGCTGAGGTCCCAAGCGCGACTCGTCGTCGGTTGACTAGGACGCATCCCACGCACCACACACACACCACTTTCCGAACACAAAACATAAAACACACACACACACACATCAAACAACGCGACAACACTCCTAGTCCCTTTAGTAGTCATCCCATAACTCTCCGATGCGGAAATCGGATAGGCGTCGCGTGCGAGACTTGTTATAAAACCGCGCAGACGCAGGGCTAACTCATATCGACTCGCAATGCAAACGTACGCAAGCAGTCGCAATGATGGCGTACTACATAGTGCCCATAATCAAGCGGTCCCTCGTGGATCCGAGTACCGCTTAAGACACTCAAGTGTCAGACTCGAAGTGTCGTGAGGGTCTAATCTCTCACGATATTGCACGGCTGAAGGAATAGTTGTGCAGCCGCTGCGAGACCTCCGGCCCTTGGTCTGAGCGCCTCGGTAGGCAAGGCAAATAGGCTCTGCACGGGGGCAGATTCCTTCCCTGCAGAGTCTAGGGCTTGGGATGTCCTGGACAAGGACCTTGAATCCCGGCCCAGGACCAACGTCCGACTATAAAAATCTTCTAAAAAGCAAAGGATAAAAGAGGGTCCCCCTTTTCTCTCAAGCCATAATCTGGCTAACCCCTGCGCACGATCCCAGTAACTCGCACGCATATCCAAGGCACATATAAATATATACGTAAGGCTTATTTATATATATAGGACGATCACTTCTCACAACGACAGTGAGACTCCTCTCAGCCATATATGTATGTAATCGTAGGCAGTCACATCCAAAGTCCGAGCCACAACCATACCTGCAATCACATCAAAGATTCAACAAAGGTCCACGCACTACGCAGGGTCAACTTCAACCATTCTCTATGCTCATACCACTTGCTTTAGCCATACAAGCCTCACTCTTGTGCAACTCCCCAAAATAAATACTCAGTACTTTAGTTAAATGGCCATTCAATAAAGTCTGGGTGAAAACACAATGAAACAAGTCAAACCGCAAGGTTAAAGCCTTCAGGTCGAGTGGAAGACTGGATTGGAGTCGAATCGGAAACCCACGAATCGGCAACCGACCTGTTATCAGTGATAACAGAAGATGATCCTTGTAGGATCAAGCTGAATCTAGCTCAAATCCTGAATCGATCGACCAAGAAGACCTATAACACAAGACAGGCCAATCCCCAGGCTAAAATCATAAGTGTATGGGGAATACAACTCCATAACACATTCTTACCGAAGATTCTTCTAATCGACTTAGCCGAAATCTACCTTTAGGCAGTGCCCAAAGCAAAGGTAGACCCTGACACAATCTCCCCTATATAGAGTGGATCGCCAGAATTGCCACCTGTCAAAATATAATCTATCTCCTTTAAACTAAGAAAATTTCGGGAGCGCTTCCCGTAGGAAAAGTGTTCTTTCAGAATCTATATCAACCCGAATATGAAAACAGAATTAGTCTTTGACTTTCCAAAGTCCAATTTTGTCTAACTGCCTGAATTAGCAAAACTTTGGGCAGCACTCCCTTTAGAAAATTAGACTTTCCAGATTTTTACTAAGCCATATATGAACTTTAGACAAGTTGAACTTTGAAAAGTCAAAATTCGGCTAACTCCTTGGATTTGCAAAAATTTCGGCAGCGCTTCCCATAGCGAAAGTAACTTGCCAAAATTTATACAAAGCCAAGTATAATAAAAAATCCCAGAAAATGCAAAAATTGACCTAAGTAAAATAAACTTAGCTCAGAAAAATGGAAGAATTAAAACTAACTCCTACCGCTCTAGCACGAGGTGAGCAACTAAAGCAACTACCTGTCAAGTTGAAACTCAGACTAAGTAGTAACCTCACTCAATCTCATGCAAGTCAAACCACAAGGGTAAGTACTCTCACCATCCCAAGGTCAACTTAGCAGACCATAGTTCATAATCTTTCAATGCTTTAACCCTTTATACCCCGCTTACATAAGACATAAAGTCAGGCCATCCAATCTTATGGGATATGCTTGACTCAGCCATTAAGTATACACGAACAGGTTGCGCAACTACTTTTCTCTTCCTTTTGGCATATGACTAAGCCATTCATCTTGGAAACAATGCTTAGTCGCCCTGAACTGTTTAATATCCAAGTTATATATACCTCTCTAAACTTAGTGTTCAAAAACAGAGCGTAAGACTGAGCCATTCATCTTAGAAACAAAACTCAGTCTGCCCAAAGTTACATTCAATTATATTTTTAGTCATACTCTCTTCAACTTATGATAAGCTATAGTCAAAACTCCCAATCTTATGGGACCTTGTCTGACTATATTCTTTTTAAGAATAATAATAATAAAATATAACTAAATTATAATCCTTTTGGGTTCCAGCATGTGCGAGGCATTTTGCCAGACCATCCATATCTGGTCCTTTGTCAGGTTCGTTTCTCTCTGATCCAGCTGTGTGCGGCATGGGTCCAAAACCATCCAATTTTATGGAACATGCTTTCTCCTCATCGGAAATTACTCCCTTAGAATAAAACAAACAAAAGAGTTGAGCCATTCATCTTAGAAACAAAGCTCAACCCCCTTTTCTCAACACCAAAAAGTCAGAGCACTCCAAGTTAAACCTAGAGGTTGTTCAGAAACCACCCAGAAATAAACGACGACCAGATCATTCATCTTAGAAACAAAGTTTGGTCCTCAAATTTGCACAACCAAACCCCACAAAAAAACAGCCAGGTCATTCATCTTAGAAACAAAGCTTGACGAAATTAAATAAACACATCGGCCAAGCTATTAATCTTAGAAACAAAGCTTGGCGTTTTCAAAAAAACAAAACTAACACAGCAGTCAGACCATCCAATCTTATGGAACCATGCTTGACCTTATAAGACCCTTCCATTCTCAAGAAAAACCACCTTTCTCCCAACCTTCCCCCAGATACAACCCCTTCTCTTAGGCAACTCTGCTTTCTGACAATCAAAAGAAACTGAAACTGAGATTTCTAAAGCATTATTTTATTTAGTCTGAGTCGCATCCTGAAAGTCAAACTAAAGGTCAAAGTTGGGATGCATGCAATATACTTAGTCAAACATAGACAGATGTACAAATAGGGGTTATACCGGGTTTATAAAGGAAAGTAATGGTTACCTCTCAATTCCCTGCCTCCAGAACCTCGCCTAGGTTCTGGCAGAGCTCCCGCAATCGCTGGGTTGACTCCCCACAGAGCCTTGCTGCGGTTCTACGGGTTGCAATTCTGCCTGCCGCCTTCCTCTCAGAGCCAATAGACCGGACTTAGAGTAAGAAGGACAAAAAGAGACGGTTTTTAGACTCTCAGATCCAAGGAGGGTGCTCTCAGACTCGCAGGAGAGGGCCTTGATACCTTGATACGCCTAAGGGCCTCTCAATGATGGTCAGCGTAACAACTCAGCCAACTGAAGTCAAACTGTCAGCAATTAATTCTCTGGCAACTCCCCTACTTACGACTATGCCCCTCTCTCAGAGAACCTCCATTACCGGCGCAGCTTCAGAATCCGAATTGTAGTAGCCACGACTCAAGTCCCGTGTTGTCGACCTTTTCTCCTTCCGTAGCAGGGCGGCCGCATGGTTCAGCTGACAACCCCGGTGCAGCACGCCAGCCAAGTACACAATGTGTACTCTATTGTTGACCGCCTACTACTCCTATTACTGGAACGATTATTGCACGGTTCATAAGTGAGTCGCTGATCCCGCTGCTGCCCCCCCCTTCCGCTTCTCTTCTTCTTTGGAGTAGCAACGGATCAACCAGCTGCAAGCATCCACCTCGTGATTCTCCTTCCCACTGCCTCGATAGCTGGAAAGTGCGGCGCAACAGCTTGCAGGTAAGCTTTCAGACTTTCAACTCGCTTGCCTCGCTATTTTCGTCCAAGGAGATGGACAGTGCTCCTATCAACAAGTAAGCTTCCGGCCCAACTGCTGGTTTGGCGCCACTTCTCTCTATAGTATGGGAAAACCGGGTTCACTTTCCATCCAAACGAGGAAAAATACATCACTTCTCCAACTTTCCCTGCAGGGGGAATGGAACTGCCTCTATAGCTGGGAGGGGCAAAGCCGACCGACGCTCTTGAAGATATGTATCAGCCAACAGGTACGACTCCGACCCTCGGTCTCTCGCAGTTGTTGGCTCCCACCTCACACTGAGCCAGACAGTCACTCCGACAATTACCCGTCATCACCTACAAGCAACACACACATCCCGAACCGAGCGGTCCCCTACGAGGTAAGTCGCCCTACCTAGCGGGAGGAAGTTGCGCTGTCGAGTACGTAGCGCACCGTGTAAGGATTAACTCACAACTGACCAGTAAAGGAATAAAAAATTGTGACTTCTACTAAGATCAACGCGATTGACCCGAAATCACCAGATCAAGCATGAACTTTCCCCCGAAATATGGGAGGGTGCATCTGTTCTATTTCTCTTTCTACTTCGTGGCGAATAGCTTAAAACAGTCCTACCGCTAAAGACCAACCACTTACTTCAAGATCTGGTCTCACTGTTGGACCCGTCCTATCAACGAAACCTCCGGTCAGTCGCCGGTGTGCCTAATGAGAATGAATCTTCCGCAAGACCGCGGAAAGATACATTTTGTTTGTACTCTGCCCCCGACACGCAGCTCCTTCTCTTGCTAACCCCTTATCTACTAATCCTATCGCCAAACCAACCTCACTATCCTACTCGCAGCTATAGAAAATCCCACTTAACACCCCTTCTCCCCCCGATTCCCTCCGAAAATGAGCGGGACGTGCGTTTTCCGCTTCCTTCCCCTGTCACTCTCGGCATCTCCGCGCAGCCACTTTCTCACTAGCTTCAACTACACTATCTTTCATCCCATTCTAACTTCATTTTCGTGTTCGCTTCCTCCAAAAACCCCGATTTAGACTCTTTCCTTCCTCAAATCCGTGAAGAGGCGAGTAGGACATTCGCTTCTTCAACTTTCTCTATCTACTCCCGCCATAGCTCCCCGCCATAGCTCCCCGTCTACTTCCTTCCTTCTAACTTTTTCTATACTTCTCCCCGAACTAATTTAACTTCTTCATTCCGTTCGCGCCACCTTAAGACCCACGAAATGACCTTTCCTCCACCCGTTTCTATCAAGAAACGGGTGAGTTATACGATCTTTACTTCCACCATAGCCTCGCTCTTCTCACATCCGACTCCGAATGTACCTGGCGCGATTTAGCGCCCAGGTGCTTCCGTTTCTTTCGCTGTTCTGGCCTATTTGTTATCGTCAGCGCCCCCTCTCGGCCATGCCGCAAGTGCCCGACGGCCTTGCCTGCTACCGAGACGATGTGAAGGAAAATCGGTCAATGACTGATTTCGCATAATGCGTCGCCCCTATACCCAAAGTCCAACGGACCATTGGCAGTTGCGGTACTACTACTACCCTGCCACTATCCTCTTAGTGTATCTCGGCGCAGGTTACGCCTACATTCATTCATACATTTATTCCCTCTCGTTTCTCCCCCGTCTCGCCTCCTGCCACCCTCTCTCCCGCTGTCTTTGCCTTAGCGTAGTTGCCCCGCCGTGTCACTTTGCCCCTGTACCCGTGGCCCGACGGTCGGTCAGGTACCCCGCAACATCCCTGCTGCCTCCGCCAGGCTGGCCCTGCCCCGCTGTAGCATCCCTGAGCCGTCCCTGCCCCTCATTGCCTACCTCTCTTCAGGTCCCAACACATGCCAACAACGGCCCCGGGGCCGGGAGCGCGGATCCGCTGACTCTCTAGACGTGGCCCTAATGTGACGGGCCCGACGCGGTTCTTGATGGTGGTAGCAAGCATCAAAATGAGATCTCTATGAACCCAAGGTGGAATGGGTTTTTTCGCAAATGGCCTCGACAGTTTGCGGCACTCGCCCCTTGTACGCTGTCCCACTGTGCCTAGGTACGACCCACCATCTATCGGGCCCCATAAGTCACGCTCGCCCTCGAATCCCTCACAACAAGCGGCCGTCGATGGGCCGTGCGCCTGCAGCGACCTTGCCACCCCCGGGCTGCAGCCCCACGGGCTCACCCAAGATACTCTTCATCTCCCTCTCACTTTTACGCTATCAACACTCCCCAAGTGGGAAGCGAGGGAGGCCACAACTACGGACCTCACCACTCTTCGCTCGTCGACCTCTTCGGCCTGTCTTTCAAAATGGGGAGGGGAGGGGGATCCCGCCAACCCCCGACATGCCAGAACCCGGACGGGCTCGCAAAGAGGAGGCGCGCGCTCGAGGCTTTCGACCGTCGCAACGATCCCCAACTGTGGCGTTGTGCCTGCGTCAAAAGGTGCTAAGCAAAAATAATGATACGGCAGAAATATAATTATTCAGAACTTTTAATCGTCAAAATATGACGAACGAGGTAAACGAAAGTGTTGATCCTATCCTAATGTCGCTGACGATAAAACCAAAGGGGACAGCCCCACCGGGCCCTCAACCCCTCGATCCCCTTCGCGCCACTCTGATATCCCCACGTCGTCGCCGCTCTGTCTTGATCCCTAAACCTTCCTGATGAAAGTCCGATGTTGTAACCAATAAGGCTAGGCCCAAGGCTGGACTTAGCCCCGACGGACGCCTAGATAAACAGGCACCGCGCGATGCGCGCGCGATGCGCGGGCCTACTGGAAACACCTCCAAGCCTCCTCGTTGTCGGTGCCGTTCTCCCCACATACGCACAAGTCACGGGTAGCACATCGATCGATGAGACATAATCTTTTTAATCCCTAGTTAATCAGAGAAAATAAAGAATTTTGGTCGGCGATCACACCGACGCCTCAGTCATCAAGAGCCAAAAGGATCATGCGCGCCTCAAATCTGCGCGCCCACACACTCTTTATTCTAGTTAACCATCAGCCGCATAAACAACGGAGACTGCCACGACTTGCGTGGTATACTCAAACTTTTAGACTTATTTTCTGTCACTGACAAAAACCAGGGCGGATACCGTTGTAAGGGTATTCACGCCGACAACCTACCGGACCATATTAAGCGACGTCTCTGGGACGTCGCTTCACCAAATTAGAAAGCTATAAATCCATCTACATTTCAAGTGCTGACGAGAAAGGAACCAATCCGATTAGCTGACAGACTCAGGATCGAGGTCTGCACCAATCTGTGCCCACACAACTATATGCTGCCAGGGTTTCAACCTGGATCCTCATTGCCTTGACATTAGGACGCCAGTGTATTACGCATCAATACTACAGCATAAGTTCCAAAGACCTCCTCAAACCGTCCTCTCCCCTTCGTCCTAGACAAACGCCGACTTCTCGTTGAGTGCCCCTGTTAGAATCTTTCTCGTAAGAAGAGTCATACCCAGGGACGCGGGCCTTAAACGGGACCTCAGAAGACACTCTCGCCTTCCTCGCAAAAATCCTCACAATCAAAAATATATACGTATATACACTTAAATCTCGTCTCAGCTCTTTCTCCAGTCTAGTACAGAAATGCGAGGTCCTCATCGTGGCCCACCATAGTCTAGTTGATCGAGCCAGATTTACGGCCCACCGCATTGTTACTTTAACGGTAGTATCCTCTCGTTGGTTATGCAACGATAGGTACCCTCCTGATAAACATTCAATCAGGACTACCCAAAGGTCTCGACTCATATTTCCCGTCATCCCACCGTAGTAATTCCTTGGGGCGTGCATAACCCCTTAAACTCTTACCCCGTTGGTAGACGTGGTTCCGCAGCCAGGTTGTGCTGGCTTGCAGCCATCCAATAGGGGTTGCGCCCTAGAGGTGCTAACCTTTATCGTTTAGCTTGGTATTCCTCAACATGCCTTAGGATTAGCACAAGTGTCTAGACAGTGCGTCGCAAAACAGACCACAGGCCCGCTGCGAGACTATGAAGGGGTCTGTCTCACTTTTAAAGGTGTTTACGAGCTCCCTATGGGACAACATAGAAAGCACGACCCCTTCTCACGATCACAACCAAATTCACCGCTAGGCTCACACAAGGCCGAGGCCTACTGACTTGATCAGAGACAGCAGACCACACATCCTACGACATCTTAATGCACTGACTACGACATCTTAATTCTGGTTTCTTTCGTCATACTTTATCAACTCAAACTTTGCTTAACATGCCCTTAAATCCACTAACCACCTTTCCCACGAAGGAGGTCTCTCCCAATAGGTCTCCCAGCCACCCCTCTTTTTCCAGGATGAGCTATCACGCGACCCTTTTTAAAACACCTTCCTTTTGAAGATGAGTCTTCCAATAAACAAACATTACCACCTTCCTTAATCTGAAGGGGTCTCAACCATAGAACAACTCAAACTGAGAGGCCTACTTATGGGTCCTCTCTACAACTCAATCACGAAACAACTCAACCTGAGGGACCTGCTTGTGGGCCCTCGTCACAACTCAACCGTAAAACATCCGGCATGGTAAGTATTCGAGTCTCAGAGACTCGCAAAATCCCTTAGGATTCTTACACTTCTGTCACACAACAAACTGCACTGCTTCTCCTTATACTCAGTCATATCATCCGCCCATAGGCAGATCGCACGAGTATACCAGAGAGTAAACAGTTCACATCCATTCATTCTCACAAAAAGCCACACAAAACCACCATTCATCAGGATAAAATCCACACATGTGAGAGTGATTGTGATCGTCATATACAAAGAAATAGTCTAAGACAACCTTTCAACTCAGACACCCTCAGGGGTATAACATCCCAACTCAGGCGGACAAATATAGCCTTGAGCTACTTGTATACACTTAAAGTCGAATACTCTCGACTCAAATCGACACCAATATCATACAAAGGGGTGCCCTCCCTTCCTGGCCAAAGCCTTTAAAGTTTAAACTAAAGCAGACCCACATAGGGCATAATCGTACCCTTTACTCGTCGAAAGAAGTTGTACAACCCAAGGCTTATCATGTCTCAATGGTTCGTAAGTTCACAACAACCTCGAGTCAAGGCGTTCTCATACTCCTCCCTCATACCTCGTTGCAGCACCCTCGAGGCCTTAAAGCCACGAGAATTCAAACTCAAATCCTATCAAACCTCCATGTATACCCTATTCACAAGCGCATGGGTACGTATACCTTCATAGTTCAGGGTAGTGCGACCAAGAGTGAACTCAACCCCCAAGCACAACCATTTTACTGAGAGTCTTTGGGTGATATCCTTAAAGTACATGCCTAAAGGGAGCCAACTACCATGATAAAGCTAAATCAGTGTTCCCCAACCCAGATCACATCCTCACACAGTCTCTTAGCACAATGCACTACCTACACTCATGGCCCACTCCCACATTTTGATCGTGCTATAGCCGTCCTACCTCTAAGCAGTCATAAGAACCCGGGAGCCACTTACCCCATCAACCTTAAGGTCTCTTTAGGGTCCCATATACACTCACAACACCTTAGTGTACACACTCTTCCCCGCTTATTTAGTATACAGTCAGATCCTTGTTGGCTAAAATACGAGGCATGGGACAACACAATCGACGATCGCGCTGGCCTACTTCTATGTTCACATATACAAGACTGAATTTATTATAGTAAACCAGCCCAAAGCGGTCCAGGACCATCCTTTGACTGATTGCTCATCGGCTCACGGGGTAGAGTCTTCCCTTCCCTCACACTACTATATTCTCTCTAACCCCACCTCCTCTATCACCTCTTCACATCTTCCAGTCACCATATTCTCCCTTTGGCATTCCCTTGGCCGTCTTTCCTATCCGACTTTCGTTCAACTGCTGCTTGTCATGCCTTTTTCTTTCCCACATCCCCTTTGTGGTTCCGCTTACGTCCATCGCGCCCTCCAGTGCCTCCTCTGCCGCGACCTCGTCCTCTATTGTTGCGCCCTCCATCCCCGCGGCCTCTTCCCGCCTCCCGCCTCTGGCCTTTTGCACCGGCCATGTTGCCTTGTGGCACCCGCTGTGTTGGTGGCTGCAACAGTCCCATAGGCAGAATCGACCCGATCTGGACTGCGGGAGGCCTAGGCGGCATCATACTTATTGGTGGGCCCAAACAAATGCCTTGCATCCACGGCAGATATGGATTATATATAGGCCTTGGTCTCACTTGGCCATATGGTGTCCACGGCCCGTATAATGCCCGCTCGGTCGGCGGAGGCCCCGCCTGTGCTAGCTCGCCTCCCAATTCTTGCGGGGTGTCCTCTCCCTGCCGCATTCCCTGCCCCTTTCCGGTACCTTGGCCTCCCTGGGCCCGATTTCCTCGCCTTCCGCTGAGCCTTTGTCAACCTGGGAGGTTCAGGCTCCCCTTTTTCTCCCGTCACACCCTTTTTTTTACTTCCTTGCGGGGTACGGCCAATCTTTCCCCAACGATCACATACCACCCTTGCCCAGTGCTCTGGCCACCACTCACTCCTTTGCCTCTCCCGACCCGCAGATAAGGATGTTTCCGTGTTGGTGAGCCCTCTCTTAGGATCATGCGCAATGACAGGGAAGACCATACTAGATCCCCGCTCCTCTTTTACCTCAATGAATCCCTCGCCTTCGCCACTTTCCGGGGCACAGACTCGTCCCTTCGAGGTTCCCTTGTGGAGGGGTAACTTCTGATGAACTTCCCTTGCCTCTGCCTCACCCTGCCCAGCCGGCCCACTCAATGCTCCTTCAGAGGCCTTTGACTTGCCACGCCTGGCTTCTTCCAATCGCGTCAACCTTTCTTGTAACATTCCAACTTGCCTTTGTATACCACTCAACTCTCCTTGTGTTGACGCAACCCCAGCTGGTTGCTTAAGGCCTTCACCAAGCTGGCCTTCTGCTCCATCCTCTGGAAATCTCATCCTCAGAGAACTTTCCAGCTCACCCCAGGTGGGCGACTTTAGCATTAGGGTATACGCCTCCTCACTTAATTCTTCGCAGACAAACAGTGGCAACATGCTCCACATTGCCTTTTCGTCCCACCTCTTCATGAGACTGAAGTCATGATAGCCGCGTAGGAAGGCAGAGAGATTTCTTCCCTGAAACAGCAGGGCGCGGAGTTCTGGGGGGCATCGAGTCGCTCACTGACTCGCACAACAACACTTTACTGAGGCACGTACTCCTCCGGGATAGGATTTTGGCGAAACTGCTCTCTTCAGCCATGATGCTGGTACCGACCTGACATGCATGACAAGCAGTCGACCATCAGGTTGGGGCGCAAGACAACCTAAAACAAACAGGGCTAGAAAAAATTGATTACTACCCGTCTCACACCAACTCTCTTCCCATTTATACAATATGGTCCTAACTTTAGCTAGAAGGTAACCCATAGGGGCTCAATTTACACAACTGATTGACCTGCCGTCCTAGCTCCCATATCCATTTATATGTTCAAGTCCATAAGAGACATACTCCATCAGGACACAAGGGCACCCTCTATCGGCCAGCTGCTGCACGAAGCTCATCCCAGTCTACAGCCTCCCCATCGGGATCATGGGAGCTCGCATACGCATCAACCACTTTGGCCACGCTCCTTAGTCCTTGGCTACCGGGCAAAAACCTCTGATCTAGATACAGGCCATATATCAATTCGCACGTGTATCGCATATACCCCCATTCGTGTGCCTTCACATCGGCTTCTGCAGCGGCTTCCCCTCTTGCTTGTCCCCCAAAACTTTCCTCTACTAAGACCTCTGGCAGGGTAACTCGTAATGGGGCTGAGGGAAGTGCAAACTCTTTCGCGTGTTTGACCTCTACTTGGTCACCACCTGCTTTCCCCTTTCCTGGACCCTGCCTCTTGTCCATTTTGAGGCGGCTGCCTCAGCTACTCTCAAGGGTTTCGCGAGTAGGCTTCCATGCCCAAGTGTCAGCTCTATCCCGTGCAAAACCCAGAACGATGGCGAGGCGTACACCGTCACCCTCACAATCGCACAATCTTCATCATCACTAAAGCAAGGATACCTCGAGTCCATCTTCCTTTTTAACGAGCAGGGCTATATTAGGATCTTCCTTTGCATAAGACATCCTGAGTTGCCTTCGCTCTGGTCTGGGTTCTGCCCATTACAGAAAACATCCAGCATACGCCTTCCGTTATCATACTGACAATCACGTCTCAACGTCCCTACTCCTTTCTAAGGAGCAATCCAAACACATAGACTTAATAGACAGTCGTAATTCAATAATTGGGCTTTGAGATGCTCATATAAACCCTTGCAGACTAAATGGTTCAAAAATATACCTCAGATACATGACCAATGCAAATATTTCTAACAGGGATAATTATAAAGGGAATATAATCATCATGCACATAGCGTCACATAACTAGACATTAGGCAAGCATACTCAGATAAAATCTGGCATATATGGATGAGTTCAACATATAACTCAAATAGCAATGCCCTCAAACAACTAGTCTCAAGTCTTTAGTTCCAACCCATAGATTCAAGTGGATAGTTCAAACCTAGAAAGGTTCAAGCAAAAAGTCTGAGCACCAATTGCAATTCATTGCCCCATCAAAAATAAGCAAAAATATTCTAGGTGTTAGCTTCTTCGTTGCTACTCCGTCGGCCTCTAACATCAGATACCCTTCTTTATAGGGACAGACATCGAGCAAATTCACTACTCCCTGTAGCCCTTTCTATTGAGGCCTTAACACGATGCTCACTGCATCTCTTTACTGCCTTATACGCCTAATTCGAATATACCACGCGGGACAGACC
The DNA here is from genome assembly GCA_003427395.1 of Chara braunii. NCBI lineage: Eukaryota > Viridiplantae > Streptophyta > Charophyceae > Charales > Characeae > Chara > Chara braunii. Next base: position 557,754 of record BFEA01000345.1, read on the forward strand.
TCAGACTTCCACGGCTATACAACTCGAGCAACTGCTTAGAACCCAGACTCAAGGGCCCCAATCCATAATTATATAGGCTCTCAACATCCTTAGCCTAACTCTCCTCGAAGTCCCTTGATGACTTCTAACATAATAGGCTTTCTTTACTCATCCTATGCCTCGCCCTTAAGCTATTGTACTCTTGGCCACTCGGGTAAACTCCCCTTAGCCATAATGGGTACCTTATGAGGCTAACGCCCTTGACCAACATGCCCAGTCACATTGGCATTATCTCATTTCACCTCACCTCAACCATTTCAATTAGGCAAGCATCGTCCGAGCCAGTCAACTATCAGGATAAAAAACGGTACGCAACTCCAACTGTCATCATGCTAGTTAGAGTACGTAAGTGCATAGCCAAAACTTATCCCTCTCGCGCCATCCTCACCGTACCAACTAGAACCCACTCACACAATCACCCTCACTCGCTTTATATCCAATACCTTCAATCAATTAACCTTAAGGCCCAAATAAACTTTCTACTGTGCCTATTTCTCACATTCCCATACCCGGATGTCGTTCCACCAGGGACAACGGCAGGCAACCGTTATCCCCGGCAACGGCGGCATTTGTCGAGCGCATCGGTCCCACACTGCACGGGGCAGCGAGGGACCTCCCGGCCACGTCACTCAGGAGTTGGTCTAAATCCTTCATCGCGAATATACATGGAGCTTCCGCAAGCCGCTCCAGCTGAGTGCGCCAGCCATACCTCCCGCGAGCCCCTACAATAGGATGGGGCCTACGCGAGGCACGACTTACCTCCACCGTACGGGAGTTGTCACCTTCCTTCGGTGGGCGTATCCCCGCCGAGCTACCAGTCCACTATACGAAAGCTAATCAGTTGCAATCGCAGAGGTGGACCAGCCGAGGGCATTTCTCGTTCGCTGTAGCATAAGGGGTACGCGCGATAATACGCCTCTATCGGACCCTCACGCGAACCGACATCTTTGGGGGTTGAGGTCCCAAGCGCGACTCGTCGTCAGTCGACTAGGCCGCATCCCACGCACCACACGCACACCACTTTACGAACACAAAAAATAAAACACACACACACACACATCAAACAACGCGACAACACTCATAGTCCCTTCAATAGGCATCCCATAACTCTCTGATGCGGAAATCGGATAGGCGTCGCGCGCGAAACTTGATATAAAACCGTGCGGACGCAGAGCTAACTCATATCGACTCGCAATGCAAACGTACGCAAGCAGTCGCAATGATGGCGTACTATGTAGTGCCCATAATCAAGTGGTCCCTCGTGGATCCGAGTACCGTTTATGACACTCAAGTGTCAGACTCGAAGTGTCGTGAGGGTCTAATCCCTCACGATATTGCACGGCTGAAGGAATAGTCGTGCAACCGCCTCGAGACCTCCGACCTTTGGTCTGAGTTTCTCGGTAGGCAAGGCAAATAGGCTCTGCACGGGGACAGATTCCTTTCCTGCAGAGTCTAGGGCTTAGGATGTCCTGGACAAGGACCTTGAATCCCGGCCCAGGACCAACGTCCGACTATAAAAATCTTCTAAAAAGCAAAGGATAAAAGAGGGTCCCCCTTNAAGGACCTTGAATCCCGGCCCAGGACCAACGTCCGACTATAAAAATCTTCTAAAAAGCAAAGGATAAAAGAGGGTCCCCCTTTTCTCTCAAGCCAAAATCTGGCTAACCCCTGCGCACGATCCCAGTAACCCGCACGCATACCCAAGGCACATATAAATATATACATAAGGTTGATTTATATAGGACGATCACTTCTCACAACCACAGTGGGACTCCTCAGCCATATATGTATATAATCGCAGGCAGTCACATCCAAAGTCCGAGCCACAACCATACCTGCAATCACATCAAAGATTCAACAAAGGTCCACGCACTACACGGGGTCAACTCCAACCATTCTCTATGCTCATACCCCTTGCTTTAGCCATACAAGGCTCACTCTTGTGCACCTCCCCAAAATAAATACTCAGTACTTTAGTTAAATGACCATTCAATAAAGTCCGGGTGAAAACACAATGAAACAAGTCAAACCACAGGGCTAAAGCCTTCAGGTCGAGTGGCAAGAGTGGATTGGAGTTGAATCGTAAAGCGACGAATCGGCAACCGACCTGTTATAAGTGATAACAGAAGATGATCCTTGTAGGATCAAGCTGAATCTAGCTTAAATCCTGAATCGATCCACCAAGAAGACCTGTAACACAAGACGGACCAATCCCCAGGCTAAAATCATAAGTGTATGGGGAATAGAACTCCATAACACATTCTCACCCAAGATCCTTCTAATCGACTAAGCCTGAATCTACCTTTAGGCAGTGCCCAAAGCAAAGGTAGACCCTGACACAATCTCCCCTATACAAAGTGGATCGCCAGAATTAGCACCTGTCAAAATATAATCTATCTTCTTTAAACTAAGAACATTTTGGCACCGCTTCCTGTAGGAAAAGTGCCCTTTCAGAATCTATATCAGCCCGAAAATGTGAAAACAAAATTAGTCTTGGACTTTCTAAAGTTCAATTTTGTCTTACTCCCTGAATTAGCAAAAATTTGGGCAACACTCCCTTTAAAAAATGAGACTTTCTATATTTTAACTGAGCCATATATGAACTTTAGACAAGTTGAACTTTGAAAAGTCAAAATTCGGCTAACTCCTTGGATTTGCAGAAATTTCGGCAGCGCTTCCCGTAGCGAAAGTAGCTTGCCAAAATTTATACAAAGCCAAGTATAATAAAAAATCCTAGAAAATGCAGAAATTGACCTAAGTAAAATAAACTTAGCTCAGGAAAATGCAGGAATTGAAACTAACTCCTATCGCTCTAGCACGAGGCGAGCAACTAAAGCAACTACCTATCAAGCTGAAACTCTGACTAAGTAGTAGCCTCACTCAATCTCATGCAAGCCAAACCACAAACGTTAGTACTCTCACCGTCCCAAGGTCAACTTAGCAGACCATAGTTCATAATCTTTCAATGCTTTAACCCTTTATACCCCGCTTATATAAGGCGTAAAGTAAGACCATCCAGTCTTATGGAACATGTCTGACTCAGCTATTAAGTATACACGAACAGGTTGCACAACTACTTTTCTCTTCCTTTGAGCATATGACTAAGCCATTCATCTTGGAAACAATGCTTAGTCGCCCTGAACTGTTTAATATCCAAGTTATATATACCTTTTTGAACTTAGTGTTCAAAAATTGAGTGTAGGACTGAGCCATTCATCTTAGAAAAAAAGCTCAGTCTTCCCAAAGTTACCTTCAATTGTATTCTTAGTCATACTCACTTCAACTTATGATAAGCTATAGTCAGACCTCCCAATCTTATGGGACCCTGTCTGACCAGCCTGTTTTTAAGTAGAATAATAATAAAATATAGCCAAATTATAATCCTTTTGGGTTCTAGCATGTGTGAGGCATTGGGCCAGACCATCCAATCTTATGGAACATATCTGGTCCTCTGCCAGGTTCGTTTCTCTCTGATCCAGCTGTATGTGGCATGAGTCCAAAGCCATCCAATCTTATGGAACATGCTTTGTCCTCAGCGGAAATTACTTCCTCAGAATAAAACAAACAAAAAAGTTAAGTCATTCATCTTAGAAACAAAGCTCAACCCCCTTTTCTCAACACCAAAAAGTCACAGCACTCTGAGTTAAACCCAGAGGTTGTTCAGAAACCACCCAGAAATAAACGACGACCATACCATTCATCTTAAAAACAAAGTTTGGTCCTCAAATTTGCACAACCAAACCCCACAAAAAAACAGTCAGGTCATTCATGTTAGAAACAAAGCCTGACGAAATTAAATAAATACAAGGACCAAGCCATTCATCTTAGAAACAAAGTTTGACCTTTTCAGAAAAACAAAACAAACACAGCAGTCAGGCCATCCAATCTTATGGAACCATGCCTGACCCTATAAGACCCTTTCATTCTCAAACAAAACCACCTTTCTCCCAACCTTCCCCCAGATGCAACCCCTTCTCTTAGACAACTCTGCTTTCAAACAATCAAAAGAAACTGGAACTGAGATTTCTAAAACATTCTTTTATTTAGTCTGAGTCGCATCCTGAAAGTGAAATTAAAGGTCAAAGTAGGGATGCATGCAATATACTCAGTCAAACATAGACAGATGTACAAATAGGGGTTATACCTGGTTTATCCTTATAAACCCGTAATAACCCCTATCTGTACATCTGTCTATGTTTCACTGAGTATATTGTATGCATCCAATGGTTACCTCTCACTTCCCTGCCTCCCGAACCTCGCGTAGGTTCCGACAGAACTCCCGCAATCGGTGGGTTGACTCCCCACAGAGCCTTGCTGCGGTCCTACGGGTTGCAATCCCGCCTGCCGCCTTCCTTTCAGAGCCAATGGACCAGACTTAGAGTAAGAAGGACAAGAAGAGACGGTTTTTAGACTCTCAGATCCTAGGAGGGTGCTCTCAGACTCGCGGGAGAGGGCCTTGATACCTTCATACGCCTGAGGGCCCCGCAATGATGGCCAGCGTAACCGCTCAGCCAACTGAAGTCAAACTGTCAGCAATTAACTCTCTGACAACTCCCCTACTGATCATCAAGGTGTTATCTATGCAGAGGCCAATTGCAAAATACTCCGTGTGCAAACTGGACTGCGCAGATATCATATGTGCAGGAAAATTACCGTCCGCACTGGGACTGATATGAATATTGTCCACGCAGAGACTGATCGGCAAGAAATCTAATCAACAGGAGTTGGGGCTAGTCATACCATCAGAGACATCCAGTCACGTCCTCAAGACTAATCACACTAGCAAGGTGCGCGTCCCCAATCATCATACCGGTGGGGCGTGCGTTCTAGAATCATCAGAACATCAGAGCACACACTCACATAGCCTACTCGAGCCTGGGCGCACTCATGAAACGATACCAAGCGTGGGCGCGCATGGGCGCGCACTCAAATGGCAATATTGAGCTTGGGCGCGCATGGGCGCGCACTCAAATAACAGTCCCAGGCTTGGGCGCGCATGAGCGCGCACTCAAATAGTGAGTTCAAGCCTGGGTACGCGTGGGCGTACTCTCAAATGGCAATGCCGAGCATAGGCGCGCATGTGCGCGCACTCGAATAGCGATACTTATCATGGGCTCACGTGAGCGCATACTCAAATAACACTGTTGAGCTTGGGCGCGCATGGGCGCGCAATCTAATAGCAGTCCCAGACTTGGGCATGGGCGCGCATGGGCGCACACTAAACAACAATGCCGATCATTGGCGCACACTGGCGCACACTTAAATATCAATATCTAGCTTGGGTGCGTATGGGCGCGCACTCGAATAGCAATACCAAGCTCGGGCGCGCATGGGCGCGCACTCTCACATCAATGCCAAGCTTGGGCGCGCATGGGCGCGCACTCTCACAGCAATGCCAACCTTGGGCGCGCATGGGCGCGCACTCTCACAGCAATGCCAAGCTTGGACGCGCATGGGCGCGCACTTAAATAACATTATTAAGCTTGGGCGCGCGTGGGCGCGCACTCTCACAACAATGCCAAGCTTGGGCGCGCACCCTAATAACACTATCAAGCTTGGGCGCGCATGGGCGCACACTCTCACAGCATGCCAAGCTTGGGCGCGCACTCAGACAACTTGCCCGAGCCTGGGCGCGCACTCAGACAACTTGCCCGAGCCTGGGCGCGCACTCAGACAACTTGCCCGAGCCTGGACGCGCACTCAAACAACTTGCCCGAGCCTGGGAGCGCACTCGAAAAGCTTGCCTGAGCCTGGGCGCGCACTCAGACAACTTGTCTGAGCCTGGGCGCGCACTCAGACAACTTGCCCGAGTGGGAATCCACACTGGTGTATGGCTATGCATCCCCCGAGGCCGCGGTCACCGCGGGCACGACCGCGGCCCATGCGGTGAACCGCGGTGGCCGCGGTTTAAAAAGGCGCGCCGCGGGCAAGGGGAGGGGTGTACCCGAGGTCGGGGTTGGGATTTCGGGGGCGCACCTGAGACCCCACCCCCCCACATTGAAAAAAAATTAAAAAAATTAAAAATGAGGGGGTCCATTTTAGAGGGGGGGAGGTAAATAATGGACCCCCTTTCATTGTTTTTTTTTTTTACTTTTCTCTTTTCCGTTCTATTGAACCATTGCCAAGTTTTT
>BFEA01000345.1:564558-577149 GCA_003427395.1 Chara braunii
TTGGTGGGGAAGGGGTCGCCCTTCCCCCCCCACATGCACACACACACACACACACGAAAAAATAAAAATTTTCCTTTTTTTTATTATCTTTCTTTTGATTAAAATACATATTTTTTGGTTTTTTATTTTTTTTAAATAAGAAAACACTTTAAAATCCGAAAAAAAAATTACCGCGTTGTAAGGCTCTTCAAACCCTACAACCCCATTTTTTTTTTTTTGTCTATTATTATTTTTAAAAAAAAATGTTTGAAATTCTCGGCCGCACCCAACCGCAGGGCCGACCTCAGCGGTTGGGATCCCGACTGCAGGCCGAGATGGACCCCGCAGTCATGAACGCGGGGGATACATAGGTGTATGGTTCTGAATTGGCAAGGATGTTCGATGAGACAGCTCTCAATGGGTTGCACGTTGGCTCTCAGAATCGACATCGAGGTCCACAGGTTGAGTGCGCACTGGCGCGCTGGCTCAGAAATCATCAGGGTAGAGTACACATATTGAGTGCGCATGGGCGTACTGACTCGAGCTCATCAAAGCAGAGTTTACAGATTGAGTGCGCACTGTATATCGAGTTGTTGTTGTTCAGGCGGGCCCATTCAGGCGGGCCCCTATATCGAGTTGTTGCTGTTCTGCCGGGCCCATATATTGAGTTGATTGTTGATCCCATCGAGTTGGGTTATTTTCCTGAGTTGCAGATATCCCCCTTTATCACCAGGACACCATTGTTTGGTGTAACCACTTGTCAGGAGCATACTACCTTACTTTGTAGATTGGTCAAGTTGGCTCCTCAACGTGAAACAACCCCTACATGGGATAAGCTGGTTGAGAAGTTCTGCTATCGACACATTGGACATCAGAGCTTCGTCATTAGGGTCACTGAGTCTCCCACATAGAGATACACGTTGGTGATCACTTATCACATGAGAGATGCTGGACAGGGAATAAAGGGAGTCACCTATGATCGGATTGCTGACTATATCTTCCGCAGGGAGAGTTACTGGAGGGAGCACTGGTTACATGTGGTGTTTCCCAGATCCCCTTTGCACCAGGTGGTGCTCGCTTTGACTTTAATGGCTGTAATTCAAAACCACTGAGCAGAGGTGGCAGCAAGGAAAAGATTCGTCAGGACAGGAGGATAAGGAGCGAGGTGGCTGGATCCGGGATACCTATTACCACCTGTTTACAGAGGAAAGAGACAGACAGGTGAGATCAAGAGCCTTACTGCGTGAGCGACGTTGACTTGAGGGACTATTTTGACTGGGATACTCACAGGGATTGAGTTCGTTTGAGTTGGAGCAGATCTAGGGCATCTTATGACATTGGTCACTGGAGTGAGACGCAGGTGGAAGGCAGCCCTACGATGGGTTGCTTACCTCTTGGCACGATACCTGCTTAAGGGTGATTGATTCAGGCATTACATGTCAGGAGGACCCAGGTCAGAGGAGGTAGCCGGCCCTTCAAAGGGGAAGGGACCAGTCCCATATCTTGGGGATGGCTACAGTCATTTGGTGCGAGCAGACTTCGTTATACAGGCTTTTCGGAAGCCACTCTATGGAGACCGTTTTCTGGAGGTTTCTTATGATTACATCTACGGCAAGGGACGGATTGAGATCTTGATCGGTGCCACTGACAACATTTCCCTCGCCGAGTAGTTGTACCTTCGGGGTGTCACGGATGAGGAGATGGCGAGATGTATGGCGTCGATAGCCACTCAGGTTCTCAATGATGAGGAGGACCAGCGTGTACCAGATACGGAGTCCCTGACAATCGAGCCCACTCATGAGGGGGTAACACTTGTCGTTATTGATCGAGGCTCGTATCTTTTAGTCACTGAGATGTATTATGACATTATTATATTTTATCAGTGACTGTAGCCCCTCCTATGGCTGCTTCCTGCATTCTCTGTGCACTAATCTTCGGTCTCGTGTCTCTGGTCATGCTCTTGCAGAGTCTGGTTTTTGATATTTTCGTCCTCTCAGTGTCATTTGATTTATGATGCATGTCCCATAATGCACGGAATGTTTATGCATGAGGTAACAAGTCATTTATCACTCCTTATTATAACAGGTTACACTCAGAGCTACTTGAAGGACTCCTGGATAATAATGACTCCGGTGACCATGAGTCTAACCTTAATACGGGGTCTGGTGCAGGCGATGAAAATCGAACGCCTCACTCTAAGTCGTGTCGCCGCTGGCAGGAAGGATAACCCTGACTACTCGACTGTGTGACAAAGGCTGCTTGTGAATTCACTTCTAATTTTCCTAAAATGTGTGACAGCCTGCCAGTCCACCAACCCACTGCACTCGACCCGGGGAGGGACATCGAACCAGGCCCTGGAAACGGTGGGGGCGCGACAACGCGACTTGATCGGTTGCTTACGGAACTAGCCCTACCTCGCGCAACTTCTTCACTGTCGTATGTAGCTTCCATGTCACTACGTCAGGTTCCTTGCGCGCAGCCCACCCAGCTTCGATCGAATCTCGTTAGTCAAGTTCTTCTGACTGTAACTCGAACGAGAGGGGTTCCCCTCTCAGCTGAATCGACTCTTAGATCATCATCCGAGTTTTCTCGTGGTAAACTTCACGCAATAGGTGTATCATGTATCGATTAGAGTTCCCTCGCGTATGCCCTGTTCCTGCACTCTTCGTGAAAGTAAACGTCTTGATTGACCCTTTATCCCTCATACGGTGTTTCGTTCATGACCAAAGGTAGGATTCCCTCATATAACCAGAGTGCGTGGTTCGTTATGGCTTGCTCCTTTCTGAAATCACCTTGTGCACTTGGAGCCATTGGTTCTTCCCGAAATGGTCACTTCCCTCCATCAATAACACATCCAAGTGCCAGTCGGATCCCTCGGCAGATCCCGCCTTGTTATCAATGCTCTAAGGTCCCTTTGGTCACCACATGTGGTCAGTTTACTGCATACGATCAACGCAGCCCTATTCGTTTGGTTCGCCATCCATCACTCGAAGTGTCGTGGCAATCCATCTATTCGATACGCCGGATCTTGGATCACAGATCGTGATAGTTTCACTGTTCCCCGAATGGAACTGTCGTGCGCTCCTTTGATCCGTCTATCCTCCTTCCAAACGAACTGTGGGCTCTTCCCGATCTCCCGTGCTTACATCTGATCTCCAAATCGTGCCCTTTCAGCACGCGATTGTACCCATTCACTGGTGCGTACAGAGGATCAGGTACTTCCCAAACACCCCCGATCGGGAACTCGTGCGCCAAGAGATCATTAGCACCCCCCTCGTGTGTCGGCACCAACCCTCCTGGAGCTAGCCCTCTTGTGCCAGCCCAGTGCGCCTTTCTTGTGCGCCTCCTAGAAGAGTCCCCAATCCGGGCCCAGTTGGGCTTATATAGTTTGTTGGGCCTGGCTTCACATGCCGCACTGTGGCCTCAACCTCCCAAGTGTCAGGCACTGTCGAGAGACTTGCAGCACCTCGGTACCAAGCCTCCTCCCGAACCTAGGCCCGGTCCCACTTAGGTCCTCGAAGAGTTTCCAACGAAGGGGGCATTTTTGTTGGGTACCAGCCTTTTGCAGCGCCCTGGTACTGGGGCTCCTTCCGAACCTAAGTCACTGCCTGGTCCTCGAAATGACAAGTTTATGGCCACAAGGCCCCACTCTCAGCCTTAGGCCTTGCGGCCTCCCTTCTTGATCCACTTATGGCCTGAAGGTGGAGGCCTCATGCGAGCCCTCGCAGTGGTTTCCCTCTTTCTTGAACCCGTGGTAAATTTCAGGTGTTACCGCCCCTTAGACTGCGTGAAAGCTCGTCTCAAGAGCCCTGTGCTCTCTCTTCCCAGGCACATCGTCCAACCCCAGTGCGAGTTCGGCCTTCTCGTTCTTGTTTCTCATTCGGAGCCTCCGACGTTTCCTCTGTTGTCGTTGTGCTTTCATATCCCGTCAGCGACCAGCCCTCGTAGTGTCAAAAGAATAATGCTCACACAGAGTTCGTGGCTCCACATTTATCCGACGTCTTGGCTCTAGAACTCGCAGCGTGGATCTGGTATTACAATTCTTCGACGTTGGCCTCGATTGCATCATGAAAAATAGCTAGATCGGATTCGCACTAGGTGTCATCATCAAGGAAGTAAAGGGCGGCGTAAGGCTTGGGCCGCCCGAGTGCCCCCCCCCATTCTCGACGTTTCCGGTGAGCCACCGAATTCGAGATTGTTTGATTATCGAAAAGGAATAAATTAATCAGCCGACACCTAATCTGTACCCAATCAACCCCCAAAGACATATTTCTCTTATGACTCTTTCTTCCTTTTGTTCTTCCTACCTTTCTTCCCACCATCGTTTCTTTTTGCTTTCTGTTTTTTGTTCCTCGTTTGCTCTCTCAACCACCTTATCGTCGCCAAGCTTCAGTGGGTCTCGAGTTTGTCTCGCCACTTGTGGAAATAAAATTTATTGTCGCTCGTACGCTTAGTCGACTGAACCAGTTTGATAATTGTTAAAGTACCCTCTATTTCCAATATGAAGTGTTTGAACTTCCGAGGTTTTTCTCCCCCATTCACGAGCATTCTTGTTCTCTTCCCCTTCCTTTTTCGGCCAATCAACGAAGCTACCCAGAGAATAGAAAAAAGGTTTGTAGAAACTTCATCGTACGACAGATTCGGATGGATCTTTATCTCTACTAAAGGGCATCGTTCACTCCTCGTACCACCATAGAGATCAAACGTAATGAGGCAATTAGTTACGCAAAGTAACAAACCGAAGTTAAGGTTGCGACAACAGCACCAACAACGGAAAAAGCGAGCATACATTGGCACAAGGATAACCAGCAAGAGAAAAGGGAGACACAAGTCTATATTTCAGCCTGGCACCGCTATCACAAGTTGCAATCCTGCGACCCAATCTCCAGTCTTGACCGAATCATTGTCTTCGGATTTCCTTACGTCATTAACGGATCCCTTCACTTGAAATCTCTCCTCGGTCAGTTTCTTAAATCTCCTTGACATGCATCTAAGATGACCAGCATCCTCGATAAACTTAACTTTCACGATGACCTTTCCTTTTCCTTATTGATTAAACGGAAGTCGATTCCCACATTTTCGACTTTCCAAAAGGCTTCCATCTAGTTCTCCTTTGATACTCATCATCGTGCATTGACCACTTATGAAGTCTCCAATATCTTTCATAGTTACCAGATTTTTGCTCGCAATCGTTTTAAGACTACTCCCAACACCATTTTCAGATGTATCGATGGTCTCAAACAGTTGGGCAAGGTTATAGCTGACGTCCGACTCGACGGTCTCAAACAGTTAAGCAAGCTCATAGTTGTCGTCCGACTCGACGGTCTCAAATACTTAAGCAAGTTCATAGTTGTCGTCCAACTCATACATGACTTCAAATGTTTTTGAATTTCGGCGCCTACAACACCGCCGAGGAAACATTTCTCATCTTGATCCTCTAGGTGTCTTTAGTATCTTTCAAGTCTTCACATTCTTCATTCTAGGTATCATCTTCATTGTCATGGTTCGATCTACAAACGTCTCCTCAATAGTCATCGGTTCCTCCCCCTTGGGTGAGACATTAATGTCGAGGATAGTATCATCGGTCCTATCTTTACTCGATTCCCCACCCACTTCATTAGCACACACTAAAGCTGCAAGAAAATCTTCGTCACTACTCTCAAACCGAATGTTTGAAAACCCAATCGCTAGACTCTCATTTGCATCCATATCCTCCTCAAACCGGATAATCGGTACCCAAACTTCTCCCTGCTTCGCCTCTTGTGTTGCTTCCTTTGTAATGTCCATGTTCACCTTCGTAGAAGGTCGATAGGGTATATCCTTCTCATCATTTGTCCATTCTGTCATTCTCCTCTCATTTAGCTCGACGGTTTTCTCAGGGGCATTTTCTCGTCTGTCTTGAGACTCTTGCAGCGAAGGAATCGTCAACGATTTCGTCGTTCTTCGAGGTGGGACATTTTCCGTTTTCTTCATCCTTTCTAGTTCAGCTCTTAGGGCCTTAATTTTATCGAGCGCTTCTCATTCTTTCCTATGTGATCTCCTTCGTTCTCCCTCTTCTTTTTTTTACATCTTCAATGCCTATCTTGAAATCCCTTACCGTCATCCTTCTTCCAGCCACCGCGGTTTTCTCTTTTTCATTCTCCACTATCTTTTCTTGCTTTACTTTTCTTAGGCGAACAGAACTCTCTTTCATCATCACCGAGTTGTTTTTCTAAATGACTTCCATGTACCATTTTTTCTAATTTCTCAAATACCTCAAGTACGTAAGTTCGGACATTTCGTCCTTCAGTCTCCAAAGCCAATGCCTTCGTCTGAGCGAATGACAATCCTTTAGTGGGCATATTTTCCACAAGAAACTTTTTTTTTCTCGATAGGTAGGGTTCCTGCGAATATAGCACATCGTTCTAACTCGCTGAGAAACCCATTTTTTATCAACGGTTCGGACGTCATCTCAAAACGTCTTGCAAACGCCATTAATGTCTCTCCTTCCTCTTTTTTCATCTTCTTCAAGTCCTCGACCGAGCACACGATATCGTCGCAAGCAAAATCCCAAGACAATTGCTCTCGAAAAGTTCTCCACTTCCCATCTTCCGGTATAGCAGCACGCACATCTTTGTCTAGTTTGAGATTTGTGTGATTAATGAATCTCATTATCGCCTCCCGCTCAGTCAATCCTGCTCTCAAGGCATAAACTTCCCAGTCATTCAGGAATTTTGTTACCCGATGTCAAGTGAAACATAGAGGCTGGCCGAAGTACGGTGGTTGGTAAGGCAAAGGACTACACATTTGTCTGTACCCCATAACATATGGACTTGGTCTGCATGGAGGCTTATATCGCCCCTCTCGACAAGTCTCTCCTTCAGGGATTCCTGCACCGGTTGTCGCCTTTATATGAGGTGGTTTGCTTTCATACTCATCATCACACCTTTTTCCTACTCCTGTCGTCATCCTTTCTCCTCAATCAAGACTCTCCACCCCCATCTTTCTCTCAGGAATATTAGCTTCACTCCTCATTTTCGAAAGATTCGTTATCTTCATAACTTTCCAGTACTTTGTTCTGACCCTTCATCGATCAATTCATCAATAAAAAGATGACAATTCACTCTCTCAGACGCTGTGTAGCCCAGCACAACTGATGAGCTCATAGATCCCCACGACAGGCCTCCACTGGACCCACCTACATCCCTGACGACGTCGACAGGCCTAGAAGAGAATCGCCCTCTGGCGTATCTCCTCAAACCCTCATGTCGAAAGAGAGGCTGGTCCCATGTCGCCATCATCGCTGGCCTACCGATCCTAAGGGCGATCCCCCCAACGCAAGCCAGCCAACTCGTGCGTCATAGGGTCGGACCAAAGTCATACGCTCACGGAACGATGATATCTCCCTCGTGCAATGCTATCCGGTACCATGTCTCTACTCGGCCCACCTAAGACATGGATTCACCCGGGATGCTTTTCCCTGACACTGTGGTGTCTTAATCAGACCTCCTGCTAGCAATCGGATCAGCTAGCCTTTCAATACCCTCCGACTCCTTGCGATCCAGGGCGGTTCTTCCCTCCCCATCAACCCATCCGACACATCCCCTGCTCACAATTTTCACTCAAAGAGATCTGAATCAAGTGGATTTCACAAAGGGTAGGGAAATCGGAACAGGATCACGCTCAATCATAAGATAATGCAAAAGGGAAACCAATTATAAATAGAAATATTGCAATGCAATAATCACAAATTTTCCCCGGTGTCGAGATGGGTTGGACTGCCAACCGCCGCCGCACTCTCGCCTCAATGCACACTGGCATTTCCAAGAGAAACAATACCGACGCCAGTAATGGAGTTGAACACCACGATCACTAACGCCTACCTCGCCTCTGCGGTTACAAACGGACCGAAGTCCGGAGAGGCAGCCTTCCCCGGCAACGGCGCCACTGTCGACCGGTGGTTGGGTTATGTAGGCACGCCAAACAGACTCTAGTGTCTACCCCGTGTCTGTCACCCACGGGAGACTCGTTTGTGGCTCTTGTAACCTGCAAGAAATCAACCTCGTCAGTATCACCACAACATGCTAGAACCGCAAAACAAATTAGGTAACCAATGATAACGAATTGAATCGTAGAAACAGATGAAAAGAACATTCTTATTCAGTTCAAAATAATGAGATGATTCGCACTACGACCAGCCCCTGGATCTTGTCCGTAATTAGAGTCTATAAAGTTCATATGAGTCCCAAGGGGAGGCGGTTTTGTCGTGAACTAGGCTCGATACGGTAAATAGGTTCGGCACTTGTGTAAAATAGGTCTGGTATTTGAATAAGTATGCCACCTCCGCACGGCTCGCGTGAGGTAGTGGTAGTGGATCCGTCTCCTTTCCAGTCGGTGAGTTGTGGACTTTGGCCAGTTCGTATCCCTGGTCGAATCTCTGTTCTCGATCTGAGTCCGGCTCTAAACCGCCCGACTATAGGGAAAGTGATACCTTGGTTCACTCGGGTGCGCACCTGACCCTGTTTTTGGTTTTAGTCTGGTTTTATCTGGTTTGGTGCGATCTGGTCCTGTCTAGTCAGGCCTGGTCTGATTTGAGCTGACCAGGTCTAGTTTGGTGTGGTCTGGTATGATTTGGTCCGGTCTGATCAGACCTGGTCCGATCTGTTCCGATCTAGTCCAGCCTTGTGTACTCAGGTATGACTTGGTCCGGTCTGATCTGATCGGGTCTAGTCTGGTCCGGATCTGGTCTGATTTTGTCTGGTAAGGGTCTGGTCTCATCTGGACTGGCCTGAGTCCGGTCCGGTCTGGACTGGATCTGGTCTCATCTGGTCTGGTCTGAGTCCGGTCCAGTCTGGTCCTATTTTGATCTGGTTTGGTCTCATCTGGTCTGGCCTGAGTCCGGTCCGGTGTGGTCTGGATCTGGTCTCATCTGGTCTGGTCCGAGTCCGGTCCGGTCTGGTCCTGTTCTAGTCTGGTCTGATCTGGTCCGGATCTGGTCTGGTTTGGGTCAGTCTGTTGTGGTCTGATCTGGTCTGGATCTGGTCTGGTCTGGGCCGGTCTGTTCTGGTCTGATCTGGTTCGGCCTGGGTCTTGGGCGCTCTGATCTGGTCTCGACCAATGCACGTGGCCAGATCCGTCCCCGTCTCCACCAGCGAGTCCAGTTGGCCGGATCAGCCAATCAGGGACACCCGCTGGTGCTCGCAGTCCCCCAGTCCTTCCTCGTCCGCCTCCCTCAGCTGTGGCTTCGCAAGACGATAGATAGGGACAACTGCATTCTCGTCGATTCACCCATGCGCGTTACTAATTATAAGATGAGGCAACACCCCTAACAGTGGAACTCGAGTTGAGCCCTTCCCGCCGATTCTTCCAAAGCTCGTTTCCTCGGCTATGGTGTCGCAGGATGGTAGATAGGGACCATGGAAGTCTCGTTAATCCTTTCATGTGCGTTACTATTTGGGGTAACAACATCAGTGGAATGGTAGTAATCCATTCTCACCCGTCACTAACAAGATGACGTGGTTTTTGGCTACCTAAAGAGAGTCGTAGTTACCTCCGTCGTTTGGCCGCGCTTGGTTGAATCTCTTCATTTTGACCTTCAAAGCACTTGAGCAGAAATCCCATTGCGCCAACATCCGTTGGGAGGGTTCACCCTCTCTTTCTCTCTCTTTCCTTGTGTGTGTGTGTCGTGTGCGCGAGTAGGAGCTCTCTCAATGTGGCACTCTTTTCTCACTCAAGCTCCGCTTCTCCTCGCCATGCTAGCTCCGTTGCTCCCCGCACGCTAACTCCGTTGTTTCACACACACTGGCTCTGTTGCTATGCACACGCTAACTCCGTTGCTCCACGCACGCTAGTTCCGTTGCTCCGCGCAGCATCTTCTCCCACGCGAAGCTCGCTTTCCCTCACGCAACAGCTCTGCAACAGCTCTCTCTCGCACGAAAGTTTTTTTCTCTCCAACAGCTTTTTCCTCGCGCGAAAGTTTTTTTCTCCCCGTTAGCGCTCTTCTTTCCTCGCCTATTCGTTTACATGGTCACGCGTTTTCCTGTCCGACCAGCGGGGCAACCTCCATGAGCTCTCCCTCCCCCCTCTCTCTCTCTCTCTCTCTCTCTCTCTCTCTCTCTCTCTCTCTCTCTCTCTCTCTCTCTCTCTCGTGCGCGCACGCGCGCGCTCGCTCCCTCGCGCGCACGGTTCTATAGCCCGTGCAATTTCAGGCCACTTCGATTGTCGTCCGCGCAGTCTGGTTCGCCGCTTGCACAACTTTGCGTGGCTTCGGTTGTTTCCCGCGGGCCCTACTTTACTCCCGCTCAAGCTCCGACATCCCTTGCAACTTCTTCACTCTCGCGCCGCTCATGCATTTCCAACTGCACGACTTCGATGTCCGCTTGCGCAGGTGCTGCCAGCTCACTCGCTTTGCCCCCGGTCGCGTGGCCCACTCTTGCGCCAGGTCCGCCACTCCGCACAGCCCTCTTTCCCGCGCAAATCCTCGATTACGACCGCACACTCGTTCGCAGTCTGAGTGCAGGATTGTAATACCCGCACATGACTTGGTGATCCCGCGCCCTTTTGCCTGATCCTCGCGCAGTGTAGGATCACCAGTGCAACCTTGATCTTCGCTCCCACTCCGGCCGTTTTTCTCCTTCGGCTCATGCGGTCGCACACATGTGCCAGTGCAGTTCTACCCCTCCGAGGAGACCGACTCAGATTCCTCTGTGCGACCCAGTTTATCCCACGGAGCAAGGAAGTACCCTGCGCTACTTCGCGAGTTGGTAACTCTTTCTCGTGTGTGTCACGATAATCCTGCGCATAGCCAGCTCTGCTTCGCTCACTACGAGCTCGCACTTGCCTTACCTGTCGCACGCGACTTGATCGGTTGCTCACGGAACTAACCCTACCTCGCGTAACTTCTTCATTGTCGTATGTAGCTTTCATGTCACTGCGTCAGGTTCCCTGCGCGCAGCCCACCACCCAGCTTTGCTCGAATCTCGTTAGTCGAGTTCTTCTAACTGTAACTCGAATGAGAGGGGTTCCCTCTCGGCTGAATCGGCTCTTAGATCATCATCCGAGTTTTCTCGTGGTAAACTTCACGTAATCGGTGTACCATGCATCGATTAGAGTTCCCTCGCGTATGCCTTGTTCTCGCATTCTTCGTGCAAGGAAACGTCTTGATTGACCCTTTATCCCTCATACGATGTTTCGTTCATGACCAAAGGTAGGATTCCCTCATGTAACCAGAGTGCGTGGTTCGTTATGGCTTGCTCCTTTCTGAAATCACCTTGTGCACTTGGGGTCATTGGTTCTTCCCGAAATGGTCACTTCCCTCCATCAATAACACATCCAAGTGCCAGTCGGATCCCTCGGCAGATTCCACCTTGTGACCAGTGCACTAAGGTCCCTTTGGTCACTACACGTGGTCAGTTTACTGCATATGATCAAGGCTGCCCTGTTCGTTTGGTTCGCCATCCATCACTCGAAGTGTCGTGGCAATCCATCTATTCGATCCACCGGATCTTGGATCACAGATCGTAATAGGTCCACTGTTCCCCGAATGGAACTGTCGTGCACTCCTTTGAACGGTCTATCCTCCTTCGAACAAATCGTGGGCTCTTCCCAATCCCCCGTGCTTTCATCTGATCTCCAAATCGTACCCTTTCAAAGCGCGATTGTACCCGTTCGCTGGTGCGTACAGAGCATGAGGTACTTCCCAAACGCCCCCGATCGGGAACTCGTGTGCCAAGGGATCATTAGCACCCCCCCGTGTGTCGGCACCAGCCCTCTTGGAGCTAGCCCTCCTGTGCCAGCCCAATACGCCTTTCTTATGCGGCTCCGAGAAGAGTCCCCAATCCGGGCCCAGTTGGGCTTATATAGTTTGTTGGGCCCGGCTTCACATCCCTCATTGTGGCCTCAACCTCCCAAGTGTCGGGCGGTGTCAAGAGACTTGCAGCGCCCCAGTACCGAGCCTCCTCCCGAACCTAGGTCCGGGCCCACTTAGGTCCCCGAAGAGTTTCTAGCGAAGGAGGCCTTTTTGTCGGAAACCAGCCTTTTGCAGCGCCCTGATACGGCCCGGTCCTCGGAAATAACAAGTTTATGGCCGAAAGGCCCCACTCTCAGCCCTAGGCCTTGCGACCTTCCTTCTTGCTTCACTTATGGCCTGAATGTCGAGGCCTTATGTGCGCCCGCTCAGTGGTTTCCCTCTTTATTGAACCCGTGGTGAATTTCGGGTGTTAGCGGCCCTTAAACTGCCTGAACACTTGTCTCAAGAGCCCTGCGCTCTCTCTTGGTAGGCACATCATCCAACCCCGGTGCGAGTTCGACCTTCGCGTTCTTGTTTCTCATCCGGAGCCTCCGGAGTTCCCTCTGTTGTCGTCGTCCTTTCATGTCTCGTCAGGGATAGGCCCTCATAGTGTCCAAAGAAGAATGCTCGCACAGAGTTTGTGGCTCCACCTTTACCTGACGTCCTGGCCCTAGCACTCGCAGCGTGGATCTAGTATTACAGTTCTTCGACGTTGGCTGCGATAGCGTCATGAAAAATAGCTAGATCTGGTTCTCACCAGGTGTCATCATCAAGGAAGTAAAGGGCGGCGCAAGGCTTAAGCCGGCCGACAGGGGGGGTAAATGGAGGGGGCGGGGGTGGACACG
>BFEA01000345.1:580911-672304 GCA_003427395.1 Chara braunii
GGGGGGGGGGGGGGGGGAGAGGATTGTTATATTCCAATACAACAATTTTCTCTCGTGAAATTCAAATATAACGCGTATGCATATTATTCGAAGTGCCCTTGTATTCAAAGAAAAGGGTCTAATTTTCCGTAAACCGGAATACAACGCATATGCGTTATGCTCGGGGGAAGGCGGTAGTAGTCGTCTCACGGCGGCTGTAAAATGGGGTATTGTTTGAAAAGACTTGTTCTCACGATGGCTAAGCTTCCCTGGTCAATCGCTGGGTATTTCTTCCACCAGCTATTAGTACAGCAGAGGACAGAGAACAACATCCGTGCTTTTCGAAATCCTACTCTCCGCCTTCTCGTCTTCCACCCACATCCGTGCTTTCTTCTCATCCGTGGAATCCGGGTTTTAGGATGTTAGGACTTCTCGATCTCTCATGTTCGTCGGCGGCGACGCGTTGCGCTTGCGTTGTGATTGCAGGTGATGATGGTAAGGCGGAACGATTTGTACGTCTCTTTCCGGATTACGATAATTCGGATTTCTGGATTTCACCTTTTTGTTGGTGTCAACGTGTGGAGCTGGAGGCGCAATTGGAGTCGATGATTCTAAGGAGGAATGACAGACGTATTCTCTGACTCGCTCTCATTCTCTCACAGTGTGGTTAGCCCTCTCCTGATCTGTGCCGGGAATGACAGACGGTCAGTCGGCGGGAGGGGTAGACAACGCGGGGAGAGGTAACCGTGACCTCACCGCAGGCAATCAAGAGTTCTTTATGCTGTTATATAGAGCTCGTTTTTTTCTGTCATCTTGCTCGTGGCGACTGGAACGGTGGATTTTTCTTTTTTTTGTAACCCACGGTGGCTTTGAGGGGTGTCTTTAATTGTTTATTTTACTGATTATTATTGATCGCTCGGCTCTGGAGCAGGCAAGAACGGCTCCTGCTGATTGGGTTTTGGGAGCAGTGTAAGTCAACGAGGGCGAGGAGGGTGGGGCGCGGACGCCGTGAGGATTGGGTGAAATTTGAAAGATCCTTAGCATGGAACCGAAGAGGAGGTTCCGCCAGTCTGAAATTTTGCTTTCTTGTGCGTTTTTGCTCGAGTAAAATTTATCGGAAGCATGTCGTGTGAAATCGAGCTCGGGTGATGACGAGTAGGATGTGCGTGCGATTGGCGTGCAATCCAAGATCGACGGCAATCAATGGAGCGTTCGTGGAGGTTAACCGTGGATCAGAGGCTTTAGAGCGGTGCCCGGGAAGGCCACGTTGCGATCGATGTGCTCGTATGGTCTGGGACCTGACGTTGGGCTGTGCTGGACCTGTATCCGGGTGCAGCAGAGTAAGGGCGGTTGGTATGTCAAGAGTCCGCGTTCGTTGATCACTGTTTAGGAAGGACGAAGGGAGGGTGGAGTTACTATTCCCGTGATGATCGGTGCGACCGGGGGGAGAGGAAGAACGTGGCGGATCATGCTGTGACTGCGGAGGCAAAGTCTTCCTTGCGCTGACAGACGGGAAGCATGCAATCTACCAACAGAGTAATTAACCATAGCCGGTGCCGAAATTGGATTCCCCGTGAGGAGCGGCTTATACACGACGAGGGGTTGAGAGAAGATCCAATTCATCTAGCTAGTACGGTTGGTTCCCGTTCGTACCTACATCTCGCTCGCCTTTCCCGTTCTCTCCGGTGTCCCGCTGATCGATCGCTTGATCCATCCTCGCATTGCAGCGCCTCCTCTTCCCCTGTTGTTTCTTTTCTGTAAGCTGGCTCTTCTTTTCTTTCCGCCCGTGTGGCCACCTCCGAGCGCCCTTCCTCGCCTCCTTCCCAACCGCCCTGTTCTCAGTGCCGCCACTCCTTGTCGATCGATTGGCCCCCTTTTTGTCGCAGCTCCTTTCTGTGGTTCCGTCCTTCGGAGACGCGATTCTTGAATTGAGGTTTGCGTTTAACGATGAGAGTTCTCACGCGCCCGGCCGACGGATGTTGCCGTCGAGGAATCGGAGATAAGCTCGACTCTCTTCAGCTGTCCATTTTTTGCTGACTATGTGCTTAGCTTAGTCAAGGAAATGTTCCCATTGGATCTGACGTACCGATATGAGCAGCGTTAGCGCAGCTAGGCACGGTCGTCATGGTCATAGAGTATTTTTGCCTTGGGGATCGTTGGCCTGTGAGCGGTTCTTAGGATCGTGCTTTTCGCAGCTGTGCAGCTGCATTGGCAGATGCAGAGGCTGATGCTGTTGCTGATGATGCGTGGGCTTCTCTGAGAGAAGAACGAAGGGTGGCGATCGGCGGCTCTCTGGGTGCCACGTAACAAGTTCATTCTGGGTGGCAGTAGAGTGGTCGAATCGAACATGGGTAAGGCCACGCGACCTCTCGGCCGCCTGTCACGCTGGTCGGTAGTTCAAAGTGGATGGGCGACCGGGTGTTTTACTGCTGTGGGGTTATGGATGGCGCTGGCCTCTCGCTTGTTCTGTGTGACGTGGATTGTCACTGTGTGCGACATTTGGGGAGAAGCGTTCACGTGCAACGTCTGGGGCTGGCGCATCCCTGGATCAGCTCCATCTTCTCTCACTGGTTTTACAGCATGCCGAGGGCGATCACTGCAGTTTCTTGGCGATCGCGTCGGCGATGGAAGATGCAGGGTGGAAGAGAGGAAGGCGAAGCTGTCTTCTACGTCCAGCTTTGTTGCTGGGTGGCTGACAGCTGACGTGTCGAGTCCGGAAACAGCACGGCTCGGATCTTCGTCGATTAGCAAAGACGGGTGGTTCTCCAGCGAACTAGAGTCGCAGAGGGAAGGGGCCAATCGCAAGAGGTGGAGCACGAGGATGCGACGGAGAGTTGAGTCTGGCGAACGCAGGTGTGCAGGCATGTCTGAAACGCGGCCGATTTGGACATGCGGTGGAGGAGCGGGATGTCGAGGGCAACATAATGTGGTAAGGAAGAGGAAAGGAGACAGAGGTGAGGATTTGGGCGGAGTCGCTGACATGGCTTTAGGAAGCGAGGGAGTGGAAATCATTTTCCGCGAGCGCACATGTGAAGGACTTGCTGTTGGGCGGGTTCCTTCGAGAACGTCTGTAAGCTTGGCCCAAGTGGATAGCTATGGCCAGTTGGGGGTACACGAAACACAGCAGGCAGCGGTGGTTATGGACTCTGAAGCAGCAGCACTAGCAGCACAAATAGAAGGCGAAGTCGGTACAGCTGATGAGAAGGATGAAAGAGATGCGCAACAACAGCGCGCAGAGGCGGAAATGACGAAGGAGACTGTTTCCCGCGAATGGATCATTAGGTTCACGGAGTACAAGCACGCGGCAGTTCACAAACAATCTCTTGAAGGCGCTTTGGCGACGGAGGTTCCGAAAGACACATGGCGTTGGATACACAGAGAGAACCCGGCTTCAGCGTATCCTACGGATTTTGGACTGTTGGAGATATCGGACAGCCACTTGCAGAGGGTCAGAGTCAAGCTGGAGTCGTTGCCATGGGTGAAAGGTGTGTCACAGCAAATGAGATTCAGGCGGGCATTGATGATGGCAGAAGAGGGCGAAGGATTGGGAAGTGGGGGAAGGGGTGATGTACGTTCGTCCTGTTGTAAAGGCAAGACTTGGGACGGAGGGCAAGAAGAGACAGTGGAGCGAAGTGCTGGAGGAGGAGATTCCGCTTACGACCGGAATGGGCCGGTAACGAAGGCACCCGGACGGCTGCAGACCAGACTCTGCGTAGATCAGGGAGTGTGTCTGGACCGGAGCACGGGGCGGGATTCATCGCTGTGGGAGAACGTGTCTCTAGCAGATACACACAGAAAACTGCTGCATCAGGTGAGGGCATAAGACATTCCTTTCGGTCTTCCCTTCGAGGGCGCTCTTTTCCCGTTCTCTTGTGGATTGCTTTCCTTCAATCTCTGCCTGTCTCTCTAATTCCCTCTCTTGCTCTTGCACTTGCTTCTCTCTCAGTCCCTCCCCATGTCACCTTTCACACGTCATCTCGCCTTTATCCCCCCACTTCCTCAGCGAGTATCACTAAACTCTCTCCATGTCTCTGTGTTTCTCGCTGCCTGTCCCTGTATCTTTGGGTCAGGGTTGTCAGAAGGCAGCCCCTCGCCACGAAGCCCTTCGCCCCGAAGCATAACCTGTCTTGAGTTCTGTTGTTTTCCTCGCGTTACTTCCCTCGTCTGGTTTGCACCGATCTTTTCCTCTCTCCTTGTACATTCCGTGTCTTCTTTTCTCATTTGCTTTCCTTTTCGCAAGTACAGCACAAGTGGACTAGGGCAAGGAATTCGGTGCGAGGGTATAGAGTGGAGTTTTTGTTGTTTGTTTTTTGATACAACTTGGACTACCGTAGTCTTTGACTTAAGTGTGTCATTTTTTCGCAGGGTCCTAAATATGGTTGCCTGTTCTTACAATGCAGCGAGGTTGTGTGAAAGAAGGGGAACGAGGTCAAAAATAAAATCCAGGGATATCTGAAAAACTAATGCGAAGCACATAACGCAGTGACAGCCGGATGAGATTACACCTTCGGGGTTTCTAGGGCAGTTACTCTTTTATTCACTTATTGAGGCAGTCTTTTTTCAAAAAGGAACGTATTTCTTGTGAAGTACGGTAGGCAAACCGATTGGATTTGTTCTCGAGCTGCCAGACCACTTTGTTAAACCAACCACTTCTCCATTTCACGTTTACTTCACTTATTCCAGGAGGTTGCACCATATCATTGTTTATCCATGGTAGATCGTAGATTACCATACCGCTACAGAAATTTATGGTGGCCAACCTGGCGTGGCCCTGCCTATTCCGGACGCAGATGGTTTTATGACCCTCACGACTTAATGGTTGAATAAATGAAATGTTGTATCGATCGAATAGATTACCGATGTGAGGGATACTGACAAGGAGCTGAAATGTTGTAGCGGTTGTTGAATAAATCGAAGGCTGTGAGATTACTGATGTGAGGGATACTGACAAGGAGCTGAAATGTTGTAGCGGTTGTTGAATAAATCGAAGGTTGTGAGAAAAACTAAGTCCCGGTTGAATAAATCGAAGGTTGTGAGAAAAACTAAGTTCCGTACTTCTGCTAGATTCAAGTCCTATGCCGCGGTGTGTGTGTGTGCGTGTGTGTGTGTGTGTGTGAGAGAGAGAGAGAGAGAGAGAGAGAGTGCTGGTTCTCTGTTGTTCTTGTTCTTGATCATCCTTCTGTAGTTTTTCAGTTTTATTCCGCTGGGCATATTCATTGCTTGCAGAAATCAATGACTCGTGTCTTATGCGGAGGGTTTTGGCGAATGGTGCGTGATTTCTTTATCCGTTTGCTTGTGAGAGCAGTGTGTGTGTGTGTGTGTGTGTGTGTGTGTGTGTGTGTGAGAGAGAGAGAGAGAGAGAGAGAGAGAGAGAGAGAGAGAGAGAGAGCTAACAATACTTCTTGCACGCCTGGAGAATATGCTCGGGGGCAGAGGAGGGTAGAGAGCGAGGGGCGATGGCGAGGATAGAGCAGAGCGCACAAGCGGATGAATCATGTGGGCGCAGAAAGAAATGCTAAGGTGCACATCAGGCAGCCAACCAAGAAAAAAGAACTAGAGGAGATAAATGCATCTACTAATGACAATGGGACGCTCTTTCACGAGATTCTGAACGGTTTGTGATAATACGAAAGTCAGCAACTCCCATTAGCCGCTTCATCTTATCAATGTGCGCATACATACAAACACACACAGACAGACATAAACTCAAAAACACAGTGAAATACGGACAAGCAGAGTCGGTTCTGCCAGTCACATGACCAAATTCATGCAGGGCTCATTGATACAAAGTCTATGTGCTACTTCTGGGTAATGTGGCAACTCCTTATCTATCAGTGAAATGCATCAACGGCAGTGTGTACAGTAGTGCTCTTTGGCGTTGTGTTCAGTGAACACGATGACATGGACTGAGTAAACTAAAAGACAAACAAAGTCAGTTGTCTGTGTGTGCGTCAGACTGAGGCGGCAGATACACGACCAAAAAGAAGACAGCCGAGCAGATTCACCCACTGGGCGTTCTGATTAGGACGGGACAGACTAACAGAGACTGGAGAGTGCAGACCGTGGCACACACACACAAACACACACACACACACACACACACACACACACACACACAGAGAGAGAGAGAGAGAGAGAGAGAGAGAGAGAGAGAGAGAGAGAGAGCATCAAAGCCAAGTTTTCTTTGCTGCAGATAAGTTCTGCATCCCATTTCCCTTGCGTGTATAATTCTGAGCGCCAATCTCCCACTGATGCCACGCTCTAAACCCGTGCAGGAGAATTCCCCTCTCACAAACGTCACACACGCACGGAGTCCATCACCTGTCATGCCCTCAGAAAGGTTGAATGTGAAAAAGCTGGATGATGACTTTTAGGGGGCAGGAGGACGGGCAAGTTCTGCTCCCCATTTCCATTGCACGTGTAAATCTGAGCGCCAATCTCCCACGGATGCCCACACTCTAAACCCGTGCAGGAGAATTCCTCTCTCTCTCTCTCTCTCTCTCTCTCTCTCTCTCTTTACATTCACACAGATTTCCCAAATTGCGATGTCTCACACAAAGCCCAATAGGAGATGAATGAGAACCAGGAGCTCAACTTAATTAATCAAACCAGATTAGCGAGGGAACATCGGGAGTCCAAATGTACAGCGCCAAACAGAGTTACAAGTCTTCTCCAATCAACATGAATTCCAAACCTGGCGCTCATCAGCGCCAGCTGCCAATTATCAACAACAGCGCTCAACAGGTAAGTGTCACCATAACTCACACTTCCCCCTCTCTCGTCTGCCTTCTTCTCTCTCTCCATGTCTATAGTCCTGGTCTACCGTCACTCATCACACATGCAGACTCCCTATCACACGAGGATCTACTCTGAATACTACTCACTGGTATCTCCTACTTACTATCTCTACTAACATACTAACTGCCTCTGGCGCAGCGATGGCTGCCTTCCCTCTAGCCAGCATTCTCCCTTCCTTCTCACATAGCGCTGCTCTTCAGCCTAGCGCAGCTCACACACATCCAGCACAAGTCCCACGGCACTTCCACACTCATGCGAAGTGAGCATCTGCCCGAATGGGAGGCTGGCCAGTCCTTTATAGTGCTGGACTGGTCTGGCGTGGCCTGCATTCAGCCTCAAAGGTGCCTGGGACTCCTGCCCAGTACCGATTGCTGCAAAGTGTGTGTCCCAATATATTTTCCCATGGTCTGCTGCTGCTTTGGGCCATTGGGCCTGTCTGTTGGACTCCCAGTCTGAATCAGGACTGACTCGTGGGATTATGATTGGACTGGGACTCTAGCCTTTGACTCATTGCCGAACAGGCATGACTTTTCAACGAGGAGACATGTCCCTAACTCAGTCTTGAAAACTGTGTCCGATACCTGTTCGTGCAGGACCTGTTTGTGACTGTTCGAAACGACTTTTCATTTCATTATGGATGCGACATATGCCTCAGGGAACTTTGTCTTTTGAATTGCTGCTCGTGAATTTAGTTCTGGCCGACAGGGCCCCTTGCTGTTGGGGTACTCATCTAGGGTCTGATTCGTAAAGGCCCTTTTACTCTCGCCGGCCTAATTTCGAAGTCCTCTGAGAAACACTTATCTGTCCACAATACTGAGACCTCTTCTTGCTCTTTCATAGTAAGATACTATATCTGTCCACAATACTGAGACCTCTTCTTGCTCTTTCATAGTAAGATACTATGTTCGGTGCAGTTTCAATTAGCTCTTCCCTAGTAAACCAGCGGTCTTCACTTGGATCTTGATATGCAAATCTGACTTTATATTGCCGCTGAGGTCTACCTCTGCGTCCAGTCTGGATAGTACTTTCAGCAACAATCTTATCAACATCAAATTTTCCATCCATGCTTTGATGAATTGCTGACCTTCGACTGGGAAATAGTTCGTTAGTTACGCAAGGTAGGAGCTTTGACGCGTGAAACATCGGGTAGGTATGCAAGTGTGGAGGTATCTCAATAACATAGGAGGGTCCATCCACATCTCCTATCACATCCAATACTTGTCAGGGTCCTCTGTAGGCAGGTAACAGTTTCTGAGATATGTTTTCTTCTGGAATAAATTCTTTCGATTTTACCCAAACCAAATCTCCTACAGCACCTGTTCGATCATTTGATGCTGTGCTTTTATTATGTTTTCCTTTACATTTTCTAAATCCTTCTGATATTGCACTGCGAACTCTTTGGTTCGTGGCGGGAAGTTTATGGACTCTATCTGGGTTTAGACAATCTATAAGTCTGCGAGGACTCCATCCCAAATGTCATTGGAGTTCTGCGAGTAGACAAGTGCACAAAGTTATTATAGGCACTAGCAACTTTGGGCAAATGTTCATCCTAGTCAATCTGATCGGGACGAATGTACATACGCAATGTCTGTTGCAAAATCTTGTTCATTTGTTCAGTCTGCCTATTTGTCTCAGGGTGTCGGCCTGACGACATTGTCAACTTAGAGCCATAGACACTCATTAGTTACTGTCGTTGTTCACTGGTGACCCGAGAGTCTCTGTCACTAACGATAGTCAAGGGATGTCCGTAGTCTTTCACCCAATGGTCAAAGAATTCCCAAATTACTAAGTCAGTTTTAGCTGCCGTAGGCAGTGCTACAAAAACAGCAAACTTGCTAAACCTATGAACAATTACCATAACTTGGCTTTTTCCATTCCTTCTTTTCACCTTAGTGTCCATGAAATCTATTGACACAGTCTCCAGGACCTGTTGGGATAGGCAAGGGCTTCAATAGACCAAGGGGAGGTTGTGTGGTGCTTTTGTTCCGTTGGCACACTTGACAACCTTGCACATATGCAATACATTCAGGTTCCATTCGAGGCCACGTGTAAGAACGCAGGAGATTAGCGTAGGTTTTTCTCCACCCGAAATGGCCTTCGGTGTCATGACATTCCCCTAAGATCACACTTTTAATCTCTTCGTTATTTGGAATATAAAGCCCATCTTGCACATCAGTTTTTTCAAACAGTAGTCCTTGGGTTACCCGATAGTTAGGAAACTCTTGTGGCGCTTCTTGAATACGTTTTAGCATAGCGCTGTGAACATGATCAGTGGAATAAGCATGCCTAATCTTATCTTGTAAATCGGTGCCTACATCTAAATATGTTACAATAGCACCGAAGAAATCAGATCTTCGACTCAGTGCGTCAGTAACAATGTTATACTTACCCTTTACTGGCTTTAGTTCAAAGTCATACTGATCGATCAGACCACCTAGTCAGTTTAAGTGTCATCCGGATCTGCTATTTTAGCCAGCGAAGTGTCTCATGATCTGAGTACACCTTGAAGTGGCGACCTAGGAGATAATGACGTCAATCATCCAAGGCTTCCCGGAGTGCGCATTCTGCAACCTTCAAAACCGGACAGTTAATCAAACATTTCTTAAGACGCTTAAACGAAGACGTACAGTCTTGGTCCCACTTTCAGATTGTTTCCTTCTTCAAGAGTTTGCGAAGGGGAGCAACAATGATCGTAAAGTGTTTTACGAATTTTTGATAGTAGTTAGCCAATCCAAGGAACGATCGTAGTTCCGTCAATGTACGTGGATTGGGCCAATCTCGAATAGCTGCAATTTTTGCGTCTTCCGGTTTAATTCCATCTCCATCTATAACATGCCCCAAATATAGTACCTGACGCTTTGCCCACTCACACTTCTTCGGGTTTAGTTTCAACTTTGCCTCGAAGGTGCTCACAGTGTTCACTCAAACTTTTACTAAAAATCAAGATATCATCTAGATATATAACAACGAGTTTATCAAGCCATTCACAAAAAAGTTCATTCATTGTCTGCTGGAAAGTTCCAGGTGCATTAGTAAGACCAAAGTTCAACACAATGAACTATAGTGCCCATACCTTGTACGAAAGGCAGTTTTATATTGGTCTTCTGGTTCTACCTCAATCTGATAGTAGCCAGATTTCAGGTCAATTTTCGTGAAGTACTTGCTACCTTGTACTCGATCCAGCAAATCATCAATTCGGGGTAATGGCTTAACATTTTTAACTGTTATATCATTCAACCTTCTATAATCAATACACATGCGGACCCCGCCATCTTTCTTTGGCACAAATAGCACTGGTGCACCATAGGGTGAGGAGCCAGGTCTTATCCATCCCTTTTCCAGCAACTCATCTAGTTGGGTTCGCAATTCATCCAACTCTTTAGGTGACATCCTGTAGATTGGGCTCTTGGGAATTTGACTTCCGGGTATAATCTCAATGCGATGTTTTATTGTCGTTCTACCACATCGCTTGGGGCCTCTGCCACATCTGCGAATTCTTTCAAAGTCGTCTCAACTTTTGGGGACTTTGCCTCCCCCTCATCTTCACCTTCCTTAATTGGGCGCACATATGCCACAAATACTTGGTTATACAAATTATACTTCTTACATGGCGGGCGAACGCGGGGGCACTCATGCAACAATGAGCCAAGCTGCTTTCCTTACCAGATTCATAAAATAGGCGGATTTTCTTCTTCCCACCTTGCGGACTAGGAAACCAACACTTATGATCCCTCAACTTTACATCCGCGTCCGCAGCTTCCCCCCCAACCTGTGCCTAGGAGAATGTCAAAAGGGAGACTATCTTCCACCAAGAGAGTCGGAGAGTGGAGAACGCGTTCCACCTTCCCTTCCGATTCGAGCGGGAAGTATGTATGAATCCCCTCAATATATCTATCCGATACAATCTCAGTACTATTTGCTATTTTACTTACTACGGGCTCATCCAACTGATTTACCTTCAGCTCGGGATGCAGCTTTTGCAAACCTTTCTTACTTATATAGTTGCGTGTTGATCCGCTATCAATTAAACTGCCTACTCTTACCATATTGTCTTCTAGATCGGCAAGGATTAGTTGCTCTTTTTGCTTTTTCATTTAGACCCAGGCTTTGCGACGAGTGGCCGACTCATCACCCATGCCTGCGAGGGAACCACCTAGAGAGGTACATACATTAACTACCTCTAGCTAACTGACTAGGTGGGGGTCGTTTAGCTGTTCAGTTTCTGTCACAGGAACCTTCTAATGGGAAGATGTCAGTCTGCTTGCATCCGAAGTTCCTGCAGAGGCAACTGAAACCCCTACCGACTGTTCCCTTTTGGTTGTTTATAATCTGAGCAGAAGAGAACAATGTGGTTGGGGTCACCACATTTGAGGCACTGATTGGCGACTTTTCTTTCCTGCGAAACTTTTTTTGTAATTCCCAAAATTTCCCAAGGTTTGCCTTCGGGCAAGCCAAGATTGGGTGGATATGGTTTGCCCAGTTCCCATACCACGTGCCTCTTCCTCTACCCCATGTGGAGTTGGAACCTCGACCACCTTGCCAGGGACCATTGCACCTTCCTCCCACGTAGTAGCTTCCTTCGCCACCACCCCTTTGGGTGTCGGATCCTCTTCCTCCACAACAGTGGCCGCCTCTTCCTTTGCCACGGCCTCTTCCTTGTCGCCCTCCCCCGCGGGCTGCAACGGCCTCGTAGTCCCCCTCCCGAACTACCGGTCCGCTGTGTGCATCTCCTTTCAGACCATAGTCTATCTAGTCGTAGGAAAGAGTATTGACACCTCCTTCTTCGAGGGTCAGAAGGAGGTTGTCTTTCCAGGAATACTTCCTGAGATAGTTCGGTTCTGCCACGTCTTTCCCGCTTGCAGATCTTTCCAGTAATGGCAGTGATTGGCTTCAGCCAAGAAACCAACATGATCTAATACGATCTTGCTGAGCTTTTCATAAGTCATCCCCTCTTCCTTGGTACGCGGATATAATTGAGTGCGTTGCACCTCTAGCAAAGTTATTTAGAATTTGCGTCGGTGTGAGTCCATGTTCAACGCATTGCAGAAGTTCGTCCATGGTAGCTTTAAGTGCAAAAACACTTTTCCATTTCCTATCTGCGATATTTAGGATTAACATTTCAATTGTCCGAGCTAAGTTTTTATCTTCAAACCGTTCCCGGACCGCTTTAAAGAAATCTTCAACGCGGGTTTGCTGAGAATACTCTACCATAGACTGACAATTAGCTTCCTTTTGCAGGGAGATTGCAAAACTAATTACATGTCCGACCATACATGAACTGGCCATCAGGACTCTGTCCCAATACGGTATGCGCTGCCCATAGACATAGGACTCAACCGCTACAATCCAATGCAAAATACTTTCTTCCTTTTGATTGGTGTATGTCCACGACACCTTTACCTTTATCTTTCTAACTTCCCCTGCATCTTCTTGTAGCACGCCCTTCTTCTTCCTATTTCCGTCTCCATCACCTTTTCCATCTCCTCCATCTCCTCCGCCGCTGCTTACCAATTTCTCAATCACAGCGGGTGTTAAAGTCTTGCTCACCTGCTCGTCTAATTTTATAATGTATGCTTGTACATGTTGATCGACTTCTGCAGCAGATCTTTGCAGGAAGGTATTCCAGACTCCCTCGAACTCATACTAGTGAGCTTCAACTTTCTGCAAGGTCCTGTTCATCGCCGCCAACTCTTGTTTTGTATAGAGAACTGTTGCTGTTAAGAGGGCAAGTTGTTCTTCGGTTGCTGTTTGTTTTTCCTTCTGCACCTGTAATTCTCTTTGCAGCCTTTCACCCTCTGTATGCAGTCTTTTCCTCTCTTCGAGCTCTTGTTGTTTTGCTGCTAACATTTTAGTGTGCAGTTCTGCTCGTTTTTCTTCTAGCAAAAGTTCCCTTTCCCTTTTATCTTTAATGGATGCCAATTTTGCGACAAACGTGTCCCTTTCTTCCTCTGTCTCTTCAATGCTGTCACTGGAATAATTGTACTGGTCATACCAGTTTAAGGGACTGACCTGTATATTCAAGCCACCAGACTGACTGCTTTTGCCTTTTTCAGTTCGATGTCTGATGAGTCTGTCATCAGCAGGCTCATCTTCTTTTATACTCCTTAATTCCTTTTGCAATTTCTTTTCCATTCTCTCTTTCAGTTCCTTTTTCATCTTTTCTTTTTCCATTTGCACTTTTTTTTTCATCTCTTCCTCTTTCTCTCTCTTTATATCTTCTTTCTCTTTCTTTTTCTCGGCCTGCCGGCGTTCTACTTCAGCCTGTTCTGCAGCCGAGGGCCCTGGCTTCACATTGCCTGATCTTATCATCATACGGGAGGTATATATCCTCCCAAAGCCCAAAGGAAAGAAGATTCTGAAAAGGGGCCCAAACAACACTGATAGGGTCAGCAAACCGTGCATGGGATAATCGTCCATGGTGACTGTTAGCACATGAATGGCCTCCGCTGGCCCACCAAGTAGATACCCCAGATCCTACTCTACTTTCTCTGTGGATGGGATCTGTAATTTTTTTTGCTTTTTTGTAAATCTGGATGCCGCTGCTTCAGAACAATGAAATTTGATAATGCAGAAGATATACAACTTTTTCCTAATCAATATGCAAAGTAGGAACCTTTTTTTTCCCCCTTCCTTCTTCCTTTGTTTGCTGTCTGTTTAGTTAATTAGTTGGTATATGCCTTCAATAATCTTGTCTGGTCACTTTCGTTAGAGAAGGTAGCCATGTGATACTCCAACTCACTTCAAAAACAAATTCAGTTTACCACGATTATCTCAACTCTCAGCTTCTTACACTCTGACGTGGCAATACACAGTTCCCTGACTCAACCTTCCTTCGCTACCTATCGACAAACCAGATGGACAACATGAAGACCAGATGTTGACTTTCTAATCCTATTTGTTAGTTCAGACCAGGCCACAGGTTTCGTCCAGACAGCAGCAACGACCACCAGAATGGAGGGGAAAGAGATACATGACACACAAATTTGCAATCAATCGAGGTAAGTGGGGCAGAAGGTTCTTCTCTGCTTTGTAGCCGTTGATGAAGACTCCACGTTCGCTCCAATCGCTCCAATCGCAGGTAACTCTTCTCCTCCTTAGCCCCTTCTTCTTCGCCCCATTTCCCCCTTTATCCCAATCCAACACCTCTTCTCCTTAACTCTCGCCAACTGTACTCAAGCCAGCTTATCCTCCTCGCCGGCCTTGATCATGCCAGCGCGTCCAGTGAGAGTAACAAGTTCTGCTCTGATACCAAATTTGCAAGGAACCGGATTGTTCAACACTTGCTGGAGTGCTTCAGATCACATGCATTCACACATATTTCCCAAATTGCGATGTCTCACATAAAGCCCAATAAGAGATGAATGAGAACCAGGAGCTCAACTTAATTAATCAAACCAGATTAGAGAGGGAACATCGTGAGTCCAAATGTACAGCGCCAAACAGAGTTACAAGTCTTCTCTAATCAACATGAATTCCAAACCTGGCGCTCATCAGCGCCAACTGCCAATTATCAACAACAACGCTCAACAGGTAAGTGTGGCATACTGCGTAGCCACACGGACCTGCAGGGCTTAGCCTGAAAGACAGAAAACGAGGGCCTGCAGGCCCTATGTCGTTTCAGCCTAAAACAAGGCTTTTCAGCCCTGAAGCATTTCAGCCTGCAACGGAGGGCCACTGTTACATGCTCAGATGAGCGATGTACATCATAACCGAGGATCCGCAATGTGATAAAAAGGACAGAATGGACAATGCAGTGCAAGTAGAATCTGAACAAGCAATTGCATTCTCATACATACAAAATGGTGCTGAATAGCGCAGTGGAAGATTTAGATACAAGTCCTGACCTGACTGGGACTGACCTCGTTCACGTAGCAAAAGATAGCGAAGGAGAATGCTAGAATGCTGATGACTAGCCCAATCAATGTTTGAATGCAGANTGCAAGTAGAATCTGAACAAGCAATTGCATTCTCATACATACAAAATGGTGCTGAATAGCGCAGTGGAAGATTTAGATACAAGTCCTGACCTGACTGGGACTGACCTCGTTCACGTAGCAAAAGATAGCGAAGGAGAATGCTAGAATGCTGATGACTAGCCCAATCAATGTTTGAATGCAGACCAAACATACATCGTATCCATCACCAAGTGTGAAGGAGCCTGGCGCTGTACACAGGAAGAAAGCGCCAGGTCCAAACATACACAGTCGAAGAGGAGGGAATCAGACGAAAGGAGGGAGAGAGATGGGAATGTCGTCAACACCAAGTCTTTGTCACAAGTCCCAAATAATCCCTTTGTAATGTCTGAAGTCCAAAAGTCGAGTCTGGATCTGATGTCACCAAGCTCTGTCTCTCTTCTCTCATAGTTTGCAGATGCAGGGAAGTCGCATGATGAGAGGGGGAGAAGAAGGTGGACTGAGAAGAGGAAGAAGAAGAACTCTCTCTCTCTCTCTCTGTTACGAGCCAGATACTAACTTGTGATGTCGGCGCTGTGTTGCAGGTACCTCGAAGACGAAGCTGGAGCAATGGCGCTGCAGGCGAGTACCCAAGGCCTCCGCCCAATCTCTCTCTCTCTAGTGCTATCCTAGCTATGGCGCCCAACGCTGGAGACTACAACTACCTACTGTGCCCAGCGCTGAAGACTAAAGGCTAACGCTACTACTACTCCCTGCAGCGCTCCCTCCAAAGTGCTGCTCCCGTATCCTGAAGACTACAACTGCCTCCTGCCTACTTGTGAAGTGCATGGGAAGTCCCTATGTACTTCCTCGGCCTGCCTCCTGACTGCCTGAACGGCGAGCCAGGCTGAGGAGGCTGCTCTTGCCAATGCGGAAGTGTGCCAGGGGGTGGCGCTGCAGCAGCTGCTGAGGCTGGCGTGGGGAACAAGCTAAGAATAGCCTGTTCCCGAAACCCTGGTTCGGTGCCTGAGTTTCACGGCCGGTCGTTCTGATGAACGATCGAAAATGACCCTTCGTTTCAGGCTAAAAAGGCTGTTGCCATTTTTAGTCTGAAACGACACATTGACTGCAGGCCCCTGTTTTTAGGCTTTCGGGCTGAACAGTTATGGGGCCTGTAGGCCCTGGTTTTCAGGCTTTTAGCCTTGAGGGACGCAGGGCCTGGAAAATGGCCCTCGTGTGCAGGCGCAACATGTAACACCCCCCCCTCCTTATGAAGTCAAGTCGGGGTGAGGGCGGAGCCAACGATCTGAAGGTGGAACCAGGACGCGGGCGTGGTGTGGAGCCGAAGAGTCCGGCTTGCCTTGCATCTTACGTTCATAGCGTGCGAGAACATCTGGCGCTGTTGCTTGAAGTTCCGCACGGGGCAACCAACGGTGAGCTCGGTGTGTGCAGTATGCAAAATGCACCAAATACTCGGTTGGCCTGTTGCCGTAGCGTCGCTGGGAGATGATGTCGCCGACCTCCTGAAAACCGTCCATAGAAGGTGGGTCTTGCGAACGTCTTCCGGGAAAATCGTCATGTTCCATTGGCGTGTATAGAGCCAACTTGGAGCAATGAAAGACTGGGTAGACGGGCAAGTGGTCGGGCACCTGAATCGTGAAGGAAGGTCCATCGGGTGCGTCCCCAGCGGGCGCTACGATTGGCCAAGGCCCCATCCATTTCGGGAGGAGCTTGTGAGAGATGTCTTGTTCAAGGTCGAATTCCGCTTCGGAAACCCACACGAGGTCGCCGGCGCGGAATGGGCAAGGAAGACGCTGGCGATTGGCCTGCTGGCTCATGCGCTGCTGCGTCTTGGCCATCTGGTCGCGTGCCTTGACAAGAAGCTCCTGCATCCGACGTAAGAAAAGAAGATGGTCGTCGCTTTCGGCCGTTCGTGGAGTAATAGTGTCCAATGGTGAAGTGACCGGCGAGCCGTGCTCGAACTCAAAGGGCAACATCCCGATAGTCGGGTGGATAGAGGAGTTGTAGGCCAACTCGACATCCGACAGCCGCTCAACCCACTCCTTCTGGTCGTCGGCTCCCTCCAGGATGGCGCACAGTTACAGCAGACCGAGACGCAACAGTTGCAGCAGCGGATCTGTACCACCGCCAATACCTCGAGTTTGGAGCCGTGAGAGACAGCTCCAAAGTTTGACGGGGAGGAGATCTTCTGCGACTCAATCAAGACAGATCCAATTCCATGGTTCCACAAGTTTGAGCTCACGCTTCAGCTCCACAACGTCAAAGAATGCAAGCACCATGCATACTTGTACTCTCGCTCAGGGGGCGCGTGTCAGGCTTGGTTGGATAATCTCTTGTCCGAGTACGGAGTGGTAGCTGCCGACTTGCACACCAAGATCAGTTGGGATGATCTGAAGGCAGCGTGGCACAAGCGGTTCCAGGTTGAGCCGCCGAAGATCAAAGCTATGGACAAGCTCATGGTCTTCGAACAAGGCACGCTGCCAAGTACCGACTGGATCGCCGAGTACCAACGCTTGACGTCAGTCCCAGACATCCAGATGGGCTTCAAAGCCATCCGCCACTACTTCATCTCAAGGTCATGTCCATCATTAAACAATGCCCTGAGTCATGTTTGTCGAGGACACCTTGACAACGACGGCGGAACTTTTTGACAAGGCCGCGCAGATCATCATTACGAACAAGGAGGCGAAGAATCTGCGTTCATCTGCGGCAGGCCCAAGCAGCGACCAGCATCGGCCAAGAGTGGCCGTGGTCGCGGCGGCAACGCCGTTTGACCAAACCAGCGAGGCTGTGCCTGCCAGTGAAGGGGATAAACTCGCAGCCGCCCGGGAAGGTGGCCGCCCCGACAGAGGCCGCCCGGCAAGACGAAGACACACCGAATCTAGCCCCGGACCCGGCGCAGCAGCTCGAGCCCATTGGTCCCAATATGGCATCTCCGAGCAAGCCTTCAAGGCGCGCACGAGATCCACTATTGCCTATGGTGCAACAATGATCTTCATCAGACACCGGTCTGCCCATTGAAAGGCAAGGGCAAACAGGGAAACTGAGCACCGCCGAGAGTGACTCGACAACACTGTCGACATCTTCGGAACCGGTTTCTTCGCGAGTAACCGGCCTTCATTCCGAGGCGCACGCGGAAGTCGATAGTCCTTTTCTACTTTCTTTTGACTATGTTGCCTGGCTCGTTCCTGCGCTGGGTACTCAAGCTCAAGGACAAGAAGTGTGTGCGGTTTCTTCTTCGTCCGGCAGTGGCGACATATCGTCTTCAAGTGGTGCTTCACGGGAATCGACGAGCGAGTTCAACATAGAGGTATTGGACCCGCTCACTTCTGAGGACTTTGCATGGCTTCCTCTCCCGACCACGGGCTGCTTGCCGGGACCGCAATGCGCAACACTATGCGCTCATCTCCACACTTGTCCTTCTATGCACCACCAACTTCGCCGACGGGAGACGAAGTCGCGGTGGGGGACATCTTTGCGTATACCACCAAGGTGGCCCGCGAGTTTCGAACGCAGCGGTACGATGACAATAACGCACCGCTCATGTATGTCCGCATTCAAGTTGGGCAAGCGTCCTGCAGCGCTTTGGGGGATAGCGGCGCGTCTTGCAATTTCATGAGCCAATCCTTTATGCAAAGGGTTGGCCTTGGCGCACAAGTTCGGAGGAAGGCAAACCCGACGGCGATCAAGTTGGCGGATGGGAAAACGCAGCAACTTCTCGACCGTTACATCGAGGTCGTACCGGTCTACTTCGCACCTCATGCATGTTAACCGGTGTCATTCGATATTCTCGACACGGACTTCGACATCATTCTGGGAATGCCTTGGCTTGCAAGTGTGGATCACACGGTCAACTTCCACCGGCGGACTCTTAGCGTTCGCGACACCTTCGACGTGGAAATGGCGTGTACTATTCCTCTACCGCACCCTTCGATTCGGTGCCAAGTGGTGACGACGAAATCATTCAGGGCGACTTGCGCTTACGAGCAGCCGGATGAGATCGGCCTATGTTTCCTACGGAGCCTCGCGGTAGCCGACGCTTTACCCACGAACTTATCTTCGGACCCCCGGGTGGTGCGGTTACTAGACGAGTTCGCCGACATCTTCGAGTCACCTACTGGTGTGGTGCCGGGTCGACCGATCTCTCACGAGTTCATTCTTGAGGCCGGTGCCGTGCTGCCGAAAGGTTGCATCTATCGCATGAGCGAGGGGGAGCTTGAGGTCCTCTGTGCACAACTCGACGATTTGTTGGCTAAGGGCTGGATCCGCCCTAACAGCTCCCCATATGGAGCACCGGTTCTCTTCGTCCGAAAGAAGAACAAGGATCTACGATTGTGTATCGACTAAGCACAACGCGCAAACCGTCAAGAATCCTCGCATCGACGATGTTCTTGAGCGATTGGGCGGCGCAAAGTGTTTTTCTAAGTTGGATTTGAAATCAGGATATCATCAAATCTCGATCCGGCTGAACGATCGCTACAAGTCCGCGTTCAAGACGCGGTACGGGCATTTTGAGTGGGTGGTCATGCCTTTTGGCCTCACCAACGCCCCGCGACCTTTCAAACGGCAATGACCAATGAGTTCCGTGCAGTGTTGGACCGGTTCGTGCTGGTCTACTTAGACGATATTCTCGTCTATAGCCGGTGACTGAAGGATCATCTTGGACATCTTCAACGAGTGTTGGAGACGCTCCGCCTCGCGAAGTACAAAGCCAACCGCGACAAGTGCGAATTTGTTCGACAAGAGCTAGAATACTTGGGCCATTTTGTCACACCGGAGGGCATCAGTCGGCTATTGGACAAGATTCGAGCCATCCAAGAGTGGCCGGAGCCTCGGAACGTCATGGATGTCCGCTCGTTCCTTGCTCTTGCCGGCGACTATCAGCGTTTCATCAAAGGCTACTCGAAGATCGCGGCCCACTTGACCAAGTTTCAATGCGAGGATCGGCCGTTTGACTTCGAAGAGGAGGCGCGAGAATCATTTTTGGCTCTCAAAGTTGCGCTATTATCTGCGGAGGTCTTGCGGATATATGACCCGCTCTTGCCTACACGCGTCACTACGGATGCGTCAGGCTATGGCATTGGTGCAGTCCTTGAGCAACATGATGGTGTGGAATGGACCCCGGTCGAGTATTTCAACAAGAAAGTGCCCGTCGTGCATTCCATTGACGATGCTCGCAAGAAGGAGCTCCTCGCCTTCATCCACGCGGCGGCACTTCCTCCTTGGTCGAAGCCAATTTCGATGGGTAACGGACAACAATCCGCTGGTCTTCTATAAGACCCAAGACACCGTCTACAGCACCATCGCTCGATGGATGGCTTTCATCGACCAGTTCGACTTCTTTCCCGATCACATTCTCGGGAAGTCTAACCGTTTTGCGGATGCTCTTTCACGACGTCCGGATCATTGTACCACGGTCTACGCAACCTTCGAGATCGACGATGACCTGCGGAACAGCCTCAACCTGACCCCGAGTTTCGCGACAAGTACGCGAATTGCTCCTCTCCTAATCTGACACCTTCTCACTATCGGATCCAAGAGGGGTACTTGCTTGTCCACACGCGGGGGAAGGACCTTCTTTGCATACCGAGTGATCCTCACTTGCGTACACGGCTTCTTGGTGAGTTCCACGATGCCCCCGCCACCGGACACTTTGGAGTCAATCGCACGATTGGCCGACTTCGCCAACGATTTTGGTGGTCCGTCCTTCTCAGCGACGTCACGCGCTATTGCGAGTCATGCGAGGTTTGCCGACGCTGCAAATCTTGCAACCATCGTCCGTACTGCGAGTTACGACCATTGCCGGTCCCATTGAGGCGAAGGGAAGCGATTGATATGGACATTACCGGCCCGTTCCCCAAGCACAAGACCGAAGTGGATAGGATTCTCACGGTGGTCGACCGACTCGCCAAGTTTGCCATGTTTTTGCCTTGTCGCTATCATGCCAAGGAATCGGAGTTGGCCGAGGTTCTTTACGCTGGTTGGATTCGAACCAAGGGTTACCCCAAGGAGATCGTCTGCCACCGCGACACCCGGTTCATGTCCGATTTTTGGTTGGCGCTCATCAAGCGACGGGTCTCATCTCTCAAGCCCAGTTCAGCTCGCCACCCTCAAACCGATGGCCAGACGGAGAGGGCGAATCAGACCGCACAGGTACTCCTTCGCACTCTCATCTGCCCCGACCAGAAGGACTGGGTTGAGCGGCTACCGGATGTCGAGTTGGCCTACAACTCCTCTATCCACCCGACTATCGGGATGTTGCCCTTTGAGTTCGAGCACGGCTCGCCGGTCACTTCACCATTGGACACTATTACTCCACGAACGGCCGAGAGCGACGACCATCTTCTTTTCTTGCGTCGGATGCAAGAGCTTCTTGTCAAGGCACGCGACCAGATGGCCAAGACGCAGCAGCGCATGAGCCAGCAGGCCAATCGCCAGCGTCTTCCTTGCCCATTCCGCGCCGGCGACCTCGTGTGGGTTTCCGCAGCGGAATTCAGCCTTGAACAAGGCATCTCTCGCAAGCTCGTCCCGAAATGGATGGGGCCTTGGCCTATCGTAGCGCCCGCTGGGGACGCACCCGATGGACCTTCCTTCACGATTCAGGTGCCCGACCACTTGCCCGTCTACCCAGTCTTTCATTGCTCCAAGTTGGCTCTATACACGCCARYGGAACATGACGATTTTYCCGGRAGACGTTCGCAAGACCCACCTTCTATGGACGGTTTTCAGGAGGTCGGCGACATCATCTCCCAGCGACGCTACGGCAACAGGCCAACCGAGTATTTGGTGCATTTTGCATACTGCACACACCGAGCTGACCGTTGGTTGCCCCGTGCGGAACTTCAAGCAACAGCGCCAGATGTTCTCGCACGCTATGAACGTAAGATGCAAGGCAAGCCGGACTCTTCGGCTCCACACCACGCCCGTGTCCAGGTTCCACCTTCAGATCGTTGGCTCCGCCCTCGCCCCGGCTTGACTTCATAAGGAGGGGGGGGTGTTACATGTTGCGCCTGCACACGAGGGCCATTTTCCAGGCCCTGCGTCCCTCAGGCTAAAAGCCTGAAAACCAGGGCCTACAGGCCCCGTGACTGTTCAGCCCGAAAGCCTGAAAACAGGGGCCTACAGTCCCTGTGTCGTTTCAGACTAAAAATGGCAACAGCCTTTTTAGCCTGAAACGAAGGGCCATTTTCGATCGTTCATCAGAACGACCGGCCGTGAAACTCAGGCACCGAACCAGGGTTTCTGGAACAGGCTATTCTTAGCTTGTTCCCCATGCCAGCCTCAGCAGCTGCTGCAGCGCCGCCCCCTGGCACACTTCGGCATTCGCAAGAGCAGCCTCCTCAGCCTGGCTCACCGTTCAGGCAGTCAGGAGGCAGGCCGAGGAAGTACATAGGGAATTCCCATGCACTTCACAAGTAGGCAGGAGGCAGTTGTAGTCTTCAGGATTTGGGAGCAGCACTCTGGAGGGAGCGCTGCAGGGAGTAGTAGTAGCGTTAGCCTTTAGTCTTCAGCGCTGGGCGCAGTAGGTAGTTGTAGTCTCCAGCGCTGGGCGCCATAGCTAGGATAGCACTAGAGAGAGAGAGAGATTGGGCGGAGGCCTTGGGTACTCGCCTGGAGCGCCGTTGCTCCAGCTTCGTCTTCGAGGTACCTGCAACACAGCATCAACATCACAGGTTAGTATCTGGCTCGTAACAGAGAGAGAGAGAGAGTTCTTCTTCTTCCTCTTCTCAGTCCACCATCTGCTTCTCCCCCTCTCATCATCTAACTTCAGTGCATCTGCAGACTACGAGAGAAGAGAGACAGAGCTTGGTGACATCGGATCCAGACTCGACTTTTGGACTTCAGACATTACAACGAGGGATTATTTGGGACTTGTGACAAAGACTTGGTGTTGACGACATTCCCGTCTCTCTCCCTCCTTTCGTCTGATTCCCTCCTCTTCGTCTGTGTATGTCTGGACCTGGCGCTTTCTTCCTGTGTACAGCGCCAGGCTCCTTCACACTTGGTGATGGATACGATGTATGTTTGATCTGCATTCAAACATTGATTGGGCTAGTCATCAGCATTCTAGCATTCTCCTTCGCTATCTTTTGCTACGTGAACGAGGTCAGTCCCRGTCAGGTCAGGACTTGTATCTAAATCTTCCACTGCGCTATTCAGCACCATTTTGTATGTATGAGAATGCAATTGCTTGTTCAGATTCTACTTGCACTGCATTGTCCATTCTGTCCTTTTTATCACATTGCGGATCCTCGGTTATGATGTACATCGCTCATCTGAGCATGTAACAGTGGCCCTCCGTTGCAGGCTGAAAAGTCTCAGGGCTGAAAAGCCCTGTTTTAGGCTGAAACGACATAGGGCCTGCAGGCCCTCGTTTTCAGTCTTTCAGGCTGAAACGACACGGGGCCTGTAAGCCCTTGTTTCCATGCTTTTAGGCTGAGAATGCGGGATGGGCCCTGCAGGTCCGTGTGGCTACGCAGTATGCCAAACTTACCTGTTGAGCGTTGTTGTTGATAATTGGCAGCTGGCGCTGATGAGCGCCAGGTTTGGAATTCATGTTGATTGGAGAAGACTTGTAACTCTGTTTGGCGCTGTACATTTGGACTCACGATGTTCCCTCTCTAATCTGGTTTGATTAATTAAGTTGAGCTCCTGGTTCTCATTCATCTCTTATTGGGCTTTGTGTGAGACATCGCAATTCGGGAAATATGTGTGAATGCATGTGATCTGAAGCACTCCAGCAAGTGTTGAACAGTCCGGTTCCTTGCAAATTTGGTATCGGAGCAGAACTCGGTACTCTCACTGGACTTGCTGGCATGATCAAGGCCGGAGAGGAGGATAAGCTGGCTTGAGTACAGTTGGCGAGAGTTAAGGAGAAGAGGTGTTGGATTGGGATAAAGGGGGAAATGGGCCGAAGAAGAAGGGGCTAAGGAGGAGAAGAGTTACCTGCGATTGGAGCGATTGGAGTGAACGTGGAGTCTTCATCAACGGCTACAAAGCAGAGAAGAACCTCCTGCCCCACTTACCTCGATTGATTGCAAATTTGTGTGTCATGTATCTCTTCCACCTCCATTCTGGTGGTCGCTGCTGCTGTCTGGATCTAACCTGTGGCCTGGTCTGAACTAACAAATAGGATTAGAAAGTCAACATCTGGTCTTCGTGTTGTCCATCTGGTCTGTCAATAGGTAGGGAAGGAAGGTTGAGTCAGGGAACTGTGTATTGCCACGTCAGAGTGTAAGAAGCTGAGAGTTGAGATAATCCGGGCCTGATAGGCCTCGTCTGCTTCACCGGGCCTCTGGTCCATGACGGCTGTCTGTGACCGCAACAGCATGTACCAGGCGGGGGGCCTGCTGACGTGGTATTCCTGCTCTGTCTGCTGACGTGGCCTGCTGACGTGGCAACTCACCAATGCCGTCGCAGGGGGTACCTGGAGATAGGTAAAGAAAGTAAGGCCAGAGGGGGCAACAACATAGATGGGGAGGGTGGGT
The DNA here is from genome assembly GCA_003427395.1 of Chara braunii. Lineage (NCBI taxonomy): Eukaryota > Viridiplantae > Streptophyta > Charophyceae > Charales > Characeae > Chara > Chara braunii. The sequence goes on from BFEA01000345.1 coordinate 605,090, forward strand.
GGGAAGAATGGCCCAGATAAAGAGCCACTAGTCAAAAAGAAAAGCTTGAACTTCGCAAAAAAAATGAAAAAAAAAAAAAAAAATCGAAATGATGAAATCCCGATTTTTGCAAGTTCAGTAGGTCTCCCAACCTCCCTTGAAGTGTGAAATGATCAAAAAGAGCAAAAAATTTCGACTTCAGACTGCAAATGATTTATAGAACCGACTAACAGAATCCTAGAACTGCGAAAAAAAATTCGAAAAGAAATGACTTTGGATTTTCTCAGATGTGAATATTTGCAGTTTGGAAAATAATACCGCAGGAGGGATTTCCCGTACCGTTTTCAGAAAAACGAATTTCGAAAAAGAAGATATTCCGAATTTCTAAGTACGGGAAATGCAACCGGAAATCGAAATTTTTTAAAAGGATATTTTGGATTTTCAACAACAAAATTTCGAATTTTTAAAAGAAAAACGAAAATGGGAACTTCAGATGTTGCACTAATGCGATTTTCCACAACAGAATAACGAGAAAACAAAATCCAAGAGAAGAAAAAAATTTCGATTTTCAGTAGTAAGGTCAAAATCGTGATTTTGGGGTCTAACTAATGTGTTCTAATCAATCAATAAGGACTAATCAGCTATTTAGTCCCCGCACACGTGTCAGATCGGGTTGTCCTGATTCAGGTGCGGTGCACCGATATCAACTGTTACATGCTCAGATGAGCGATGTACATCATAACCGAGGATCCGCAATGTGATAAAAAGGACAGAATGGACAATGCAGTGCACGTAGAATCTCAACAAGCAATTGCATTCTCATACATACAAAATGGTGCTGAATAGCGCAGTGGAAGATTTAGATACAAGTCCTGACCTGACCGGGACTGACCTTATTCACATAGCAAAAGATAGCGAAGCAGAATGCTAGAATGCTGATGACTAGCTCAATCAATGCTTGAATGCAGATCAAACATACATCGTATCCATCACCAAGTGTGAAGGAGCCTGGCGCTGTACACAGGAAGAAAGCGCCAGGTCCAGACATACACAGACGAAGAGGAGGGAATCAAACGAAAGGAGGGAGAGAGATGGGAATGTCGTCAACACCAAGTCTTTGTGACAAGTCCCAAATAACCCCTCGTTGTAATGTCTGAAGTCCAAAAGTCGAGTCTGGATCTGATGTCACCAAACTCTGTCTCTCTTCTCTTGTAGTCTGCAGATGCAGTGAAGTCAGATGATGTGAGGGGGAGAAGAAGATGGTGGACTGAGAAGAGGAAGAAGAAGAACTCTCTCTCTCTCTCTCTGTTACAAGCCAGATACTAACCTGTGATGTTGGCGCTGTGCTGTAGGTACCTCGAAGTCTCTCTCTCTCTGTTACGAGCCAGATACTAACCTGTGATGTTAGCGCTGTGCTGTAGGTATCTCGAAGACGAAGCTGGAGCAACGGCGCTGCAGGTGAGTACCCAAGGCCTCCGCCCAATCTCTCTCTCTCTCTAGTGCTATCCTAGCTATGGCGCCCAGCGCTGGAGACTATAGCTACCTACTGCGCCCAGCGCTGGAGACTATAGGTACCTACTGCGCTCAGCGCTGAAGACTAAAGGCTAACGCTACTACTCCCTGCCGCGCTCCCTCCAGAGTGCTGCTCCCGAATCCTGAAGACTACAACTGCCTCCTGCCTACTTGTGAAGTGCATGGGAAGTCCCTATGCACTTCCTCGGCCTGCCTCCTGACTGCCTGAAGGGCGAGCCAGGCCGAGGAGGCTGCTCTTGCCAATGCCAAACTGTGCCAGGGGCTGGCGCTGCAGCAGCTGCTGAGGCTGGAGTGGGGAACAGGCTAAGAATAGCCTGTTCCCGAAACCCTGGTTCAGTGCCTGAGTTTCAGGGCCGGTTGTTCTGATGAACGACCGAAAATGGCCCTTCGTTTCAGGCTAAAAAGGCTGTTGCCATTTTTAGTCTGAAATGACACAGGGACTGTGGGCCCCTGTTTTCAGGCTTTCCGGCTGAACAGTCACGGGGCCTGTAGGCCCTGGTTTTCAGGCAGCCTGAATTTCAGGCTTCTAGCCTGAGGGACGCAGGGCCTGGAAAATGGCCCTCGTGTGCAGGTGCAGCATGTAACAGCCACTTTTGGGCCCTCATAAGATGGACCTGCCCTAACACTCAGACACCAAACCAGGGTTTCGGGAACAGGCTATTTCTGGCCTGTTCCCCACGACAGCCTCGGCAAGAGCTGCAGCGCCAGCCCCTGGTTCACCCTGGCATTGGCAAGGGCAGCCTCCTGGACTGCCTCGCCCTGCAGCTGCAGGCAGTCAGGAGGCAGGCCGAGTAGTACATAAGGAGTTCCCATGCACTTCACGGGGAGGTAGTTGGACAGAAGGCAGGAGGCAGTCTTCAGGATTCGGCAGCAGCACTCTGGAGGAGCACTGCAGGAGTAGCTTAGCGCTAGCATTAGTCTTTAAGCTGGGCGCTAGTAGCTGCAGGAGTAGTCTTCAGCGCAGGGCGCTAGTAGTGGTAGTAGTAGGTTGGAGAGAGATGGCTGGCGGAGGCCAGCGAGACTTACTTGTGGCGCCATAGCTCCAGCTCCATCTTCGAGGTACCTGCATCAAGGCGCCAACTTCACAGGTTAGTACCGGACAGAGAGAGAGAGAGAGTTCTTCTTCTTCCTCTTCTAAGTCCATCTCTTCTTCACCCTCTCACTACGTGACTTCTCAGTATCAGCAGACTACGACAGAGAGAGAGAGAGTTGTGACTTGAGACTTGACGACATGGGATCCAGACTCGACATTGGGATTCAGACATTTGGATGAGGGACTATTTCGGCTTGTGCTGAAGACTTGATGTTGACGACATTCCCATCTTCCCCTCTTCTTCGTCTAACCCCCCTCTTCTTCGTCTGTGTATGGTTGGGGACTGCCGCATTCTTCCGGTGTGAGCGCCAGGCCCCTTCACACCATGGAGTGATGATGATCATGTATGTTCGGGGCTGCATTGCAATATTGATTGTTCGGATCATTGGTATCCAAGTCTTCTGCTACGCTATCTTGTACTTTGTGAGAGAGGAAGGTTCTTGTTCTGGTCTGCACCTTTACATTATGCAACATAAGTGTCACCATAACTCACACTTCCCCCTCTCTCGTCTGCCTTCTTCTCTCTCTCCCTCTATGTCTATAGTCCTGGTCTACCGTCACTCATCATGCATGCACACTCCCTATCACACGAGGATCTACTCTGACTACTACTCACTGGTATCTCCTACTGACTATCTCTACTAACATACTTACTGCCGCTGGCGCAGCTATGGCTGCCTTCCCTCTACCCATCATTCTCCCTCCCTTCTTCCATAGCGCTGCTCTTCAGCCTAGCGCAGCTCACACACATCCAGCGCACAAGTGCCACGACACTTCTACGCTCTCATGCGAAGTGAGCACCTGCCCGAATGGGAGGCTGGCCAGTCCTTTATAGTGCTGGACTGGTCTGGCGTGGCCTGCATTCAGCCTCAAAGGTGCCTGGCACTCCTGCCCAGTACCCCGATTGTTGCAAAGTGTGTGTCCCAGTATCTTTTCCCATGGTCTGTTGCTGCTTCGGGCCATTGGGCCTGTGTGTTGGACTCCTAGTCTGAATCAGGACTGACTCGTGGGATTATGATTGGACTGGGACTCTAGCCTTTGACTCATTGCCGAACAGGCATGACTTTTCAACGAGGAGACATGTCCCTAACTCAGTCTTGAAAACTGTGTCCGATACCTGTTCGTGCAGGACCTGTTTGTGACTGTTCGAAACGACTTTTCATTTCATTATGGATGCGACATATGCCTCAGGGAACTTTGTCTTTTGAATTGCTGCTCGTGAATTTAGTTCTGGCCGACAGGGCCCCTTGCTGTTGGGTTACTCATCTAGGGTCTGATTCGTAAAGGCCCTTTTATCATCCCTACACTTGTAGAAATCGCTAATGTGAGATATCTGACATTCGGGCCATCTGTGGTCCTACCAGGCAGATGGCCTGGATCGTCATGCGATCTTAAGATCACGTGGTGATCCAGGTTATCCGGGCCACAACCAAGGTCGTTAGGTTATCTTAAGATTTCAAGATTGTGCAACGATCTGGGTGGGCCGTTGTCCCCTAAAGATCGCGCGGCGATCTTGGTTGTTTGGGCCACAACTAGGGTCGTTGCACGATCTTAAACCACTAGTACCTCCGAGCCTGTTTTTGCTGACCCTGATTTTCACTGCCCTCCGAGTTTGTCGAGCCTGGGTCCCACTCCATTTCTTTGTGGTACTCTCACGGGAAGAAAAAAAACAAGAAAAAGGAAGAAAAGTTGCGGCCGTGAAACTCGCAAAACAAGAAAAGGAAACAAAGCTCTGACCGTGATTGCAGCTGTATGCATTTTTGGAAGTGGTAGTGTGAGTGTGCCCTCAGTGAGGGCATATCAGCCCCGTGGCCAGGTTGTCAGTTTCCAAAAACTCGAAAAAAAAAAAAAAAAAGATAGAAACACGGATTCGACCTTGAAAATAGCAAGATACCTTCCTCTTAAGTACTAGTTTGATCAGGGTTGTCACGGATTCAGATTGTCAGATTCCAGAAAAAGAAAACAAGAAAAAAAAAAACGGAAACATGGATTCGGCACACGGGCCCCATCCCAACGCATAATCGTCATTTATAGTTGGCGGCACACGGGTCACGTCCAAACATATAAACATCACAATCCCGAGGTTGGCAGCTCACGGGCCACGTTGTCGCACTTTTTTAAGTCTGGCCACTTCAGGCCACCAGAAAGTCAACAGGCTGTCAAATAGGGTTTTGATGTTGATTGCAATAAATAAGTAAATTAAATGAAGCAAATCCCGTCCTGTTGTGTGCATCTGACTTCGAGCGAGACCCTTCAATTGCAGTCTTCGCCGGTCCTCGGGCTTAATAATTTTTTATTTTGATTCGGAAGAACGAAGATCATGTAAATGAAATTTTGGTGTGCCATGCATATACCAATTCTGCGAGTTTACTAGTTTTGAGAATTGTGACAAGATCATCAGAAAGTATAATCCTCATCAAAGTCAATGCAAGGATTGACTGACTCGAGTTAGAGACAAGATAAACGAGGGAAAAGTGGGAACTCGTAATATTTTCAGAAAGTACAAATAACTAGACATGCCCAACACTCGTCAAGAGTCCTCACGCATCCCTCTAAGGTAGATCTCGATTTCTCATTTGACTGTGCGTCTCTTGCGCCTTGAGCCATGTCCATGTACTTCCTAAGAATGTGGCCTCTGAATGTAGAGCCACCTGAAGCCTACGAGTTTCGAACACTTCCATCCAAGGCTCATGATACGGAAGTCAACCATGACACACAATTTCTCCTCATAATGTAGGGAGACATGGCTGGGAGAAAACCCCTCGTTTGAGGTGTCGAAACTTTGAGCGTTCAGTTTCTGCCTCGTAGTCAATCTCTGCAGGGGAGGTATACCTCTTAGCTAGATCCACTAGGTCACCCCAGCAAAAGCCGCCTGTGAGGGGAAAGGGAACCGGAGGTCTGAGGTAGTCTGTGTCGAGCTTGGGCCCAAAGCTTCGGACCAGTTTAACACCACTCTCATCAAGCTCTCTCTCTCCCCCCTTAAGACACCTCGTTGCTGAGGCCGAAACCGAGTCAAAGAGATTATGAGTTTCTTTGCCTTTCTTCAAGTAGACCCTTAGGTCATGGAAGGTACCTTTTGCAAACTCGGTGTGAACTACAAAGACAGATAGGTCCCCTTGCTTGAAGCGAACTGCACTGACATACTAGTATTGGAAGGCATCTTTAGAAACAATCCTGTTGAGATTAGTCAGGACAGTCTCCAGGATTGGGAATGATTGAACTACACTCATGTGTCGAGGTGGGTGTTGAAACTGATCCCTGTGTCTTTTGATGATAGCACTGTTTGATTGATAATGATCTCAGAGGCAAATGACAATGAATGAATGTAAACGAAATAACGAGTCACTGAATATTGATCGCTTAATAGCAGAACGCTGAGAGAATTGCAAATTGCTAAGTGACATTTGCTAATTGAGATGCTGGTGGGGATTTCGGGAGAAGAGTTCGGGCACTGTTGTGCTGACCTGAGCCTTGCTCTGCCCTGCTCCACCGTCTCTAGAGACGAGCCAGTGCTGTGCAACTTGCCATAGTGGTAAAAATAAAACACATATTCGATATATTCTTATTTTCGACCATCCAGACTGCATGTTCTCTTTGAGCCTGTTTATGACAATCCATATTTCAACAGACCTCTCTTCTTTTTGTTAGATTTGAATTTCATCATTAGGACCTGATCACCTTTCATGATTTCTTTCGCAACCCAAGATGCAGGCTAGGTATCAACAATTTTTGATTGAAGGTCTCTGGCAGTATCTTATGTGATTAAATACTGACAAGGACATCAATTGCGGATTGATGGTATTAGAAGGACGAGAATGCTTTTGGATCACCGGGCAAAATAACTCAATTTTACTGGAGTTTTGCCCTGGCATGATCAGCGGTCTCAGGTACTATTCATCTTACCATTATGGTCACAAATATAAGAAAATGTACTGAATGTATTTTCTCCCGTCAACCTTTTGAACATTATTTTATTTCATGACCGCCTTATAGGGTTTCATGTTCTGGATAATCTCCGTTTCCCAACCATCACTCTTGTCCTGGACGAGTTAAGATTAATCCTCTTCTATCCACAAGGCTTCAAATTTTGGTGAGCTGCAATAAAAGAAGAGAGAGGGGAACGCTTAATAGGTTTCCGACCCCCCTAAAAAAGTGCCAACAAGATTAAAAGTCCGCTATAGATTGCTCTTGAGCTAGTTTTGCAACAACTAAAATTGTTCCTAAACTAGCCAGTTGAGGCAAGCTGCAAGCTCTACAACTTGCTGGGGTAATCCCACACGATCTGATGGCGTAAATCCCAATTAGTTTGTCGAGGGTATCTACGCAGATCGTTTTTAGGGGCAATCCTAAGTCTCTTGAGTAATGTCCGAACAACGGACAACTAACAGTCCACCGATTCGTACGCTGTTAATGCCCTCTAGATAGCTTATGGGATGGGTTCTGTCAAGGCTACGCGGATATGATATGCGCTTTTAGGACATCTCACTAGTTTGGATGAGGCTGACTTGAGTGACGGCTGAGTGCTGATGAAGATGGCTAGGAGGAAATGAGGATTGAACATAACAAAGCCTTCACCGCGGGTGCTGAACACACGTTTAAGCCCAACTCAGAAGTGTCGACGAATATTGTCTGTACAAAGGTGGGATACCATGGAATGAAATGGAATTGGCTCTTATCGCATAAAGCTATTGGCACTGTCTGCCAGTGTCTGTTGGATTAACTTATTGGGTGACATCTGGTCTGTCTGTCAAAGGGCGTTGTAGAATGCTACCTTCATGTAAGTTTTACTCAGACACAAGTGGGTTACTTGACCGAACGTATGTTGAGCGGAAAGTGATCTATTGCTCATGCATATCAAGTGTGGTCCTTCCCGAACCACAGAGATTGAGATTCACAAGGGTCTTATATACAAGATCGGCCTCTATGCCATGTGCTTTCGAACTGAGCATTCCACCCCATGTATGGGAAACCTCTTAGGTACCTCGGGTGTACTTTCTCCTACCCAATGGGGAAGCCCTGTGTCCAGAATCCGTGTCGGTTCACTATGCCCCTCTTGTGAACCTAGTGTTTAGTGTGACTTATCCAAGCGAGACTAAGCTCGGAGTTGGACCAATATTGAGAGGCAGATTTAAGCTTGGGACATGTCCAGGCCCCGATTTGGTAAATCTTAGTAAGGTTTATACTTAGTACCAGGAAATGGCGAAACAACACCAGGACCTGGAGAACCTCCGATGGGCAGTGCGAAACCACAAGGATCTGCACGAGGGTGCTACACGGGCACTTGATTCCCGTGTACAGGACTTGGAGCAAGCAGCACCAAGACCAGTTGTGGGGAACCCACAATGCAGCCTCAACCCGCTAGTTGGAGCAACGGGTTGACCACGTAGTCGCAATGCTCGGCGACATCAGCACCTTTGCCACACCAGCCACCATCAACGAGCAGCTCGACACCTTGCAGACTGAACTTAGGCAGCTACACCAGCTGCCCAACAACGATGACAACACCAGTGCCTCGAAGCACTACAAGATGTCGACTTTTCGGATCTAGAAGTTTGACGACTATACGCATCAGGACCCAGTCGTCTGGTGGCAAGGCTTTACAATGGAGCTTGGGATTCATAAGGTCCCCAAACATTTGTACATCGCGGCGCTATTTCTCAACGTCAAAGGCGGATGCGAGATCTGGCTCAGCCACATGGCAACCATCCACGGGGCCCAGGTCAACAACTTACACAAGAAGATCTCCTGGGAAGATCTAACGAGAGAATGGAAGAAGCGGTTCATTGTTGACGATGCCTCGACACTCGCCATCAACCGCCTCTTCGCCATGACTCAAGGCAACATATCGAGAGTTCTACAAACGGTCGTGTGCCGCCTTGAGCATCGCACTCGGTGATTGCGAATAGTATACGACCTTCATCGAAATCATTTACAAGGGTCGTGAGATCATCAAGAGCAAACGGGCTGCCGCACACGAGAAGACAGCATGGCAGCCATCCCATGTGGAGAAAGGAAAATTTGGTGTATGCAGCAAGTCGTTGCAGTCCAACCGGACAAAATTATGGAAGACTCGGCAGCCACCCTTGCATTACGTGAGGGAGATCAGGTGGCCGTTGTCTAGCCGCGAAGCAACAACAACACCCGTGAAAAAGGAGGCAAGACGGACAGCCTGTACCATGGGTCAAGTTTAACTTGACCGAGGCCGAATACAAGTGTCGCAGCCGATATGGCTGCTGCTATTGGTGCAACAACACCAAGCACACGACCTCCCAATGCTAGGATCAAGGCAAGGAGGATGTTCGACCTCGAATCAGCTCGGGAAACCGAGCTGCGCGGGAGGTGAGGCGACTCCACCTCTCACTCAGCCAGATTTGGCCGCCTTGCTAGCGGCCTCTTACACATCTGGGGAGAATGCGAATGTTGTGAGTCCTCGGTTCACTTACAAGGATTACGCTGTCCACTTGGTCCCACCGTTGGACCAGCGGTTCCACGTACAACAATCCGCCACATGCACGGTTTCACCACCATCGACAACCGATTCAAGCCTATCTTTGGTTCTTTTAAAAAAAGAATAGAACGATTGGTGCCTACGATCACCTATCTGAAATCGAACAGATTCTCAAACTAGTGTGATATATATGTGCTTTAGGGTACGTCATGTGTGGGGAGGCTTGTCAGTGGATAACGCAACCTTAGTGTGGACTCGGACAGTGTCTTTGTGTTAGGGTTTCATAGTGTTTTTTTTCTAGGTTACCTGATCGGACGTCCGAGACCCCCCTGACCGTCTGGGGTTGTCCGATTGGACAACTGGGCGGACGTCCTCCCCGGGCAGTCTATCCGAGCCCGAACACCAAAAAAAAAAAAAAAAAGTCCTCATAAAAATCTGAGAAGAAAGTATGTTATATAGAAAAATGAACTTAACAACTTTTGCCTTGGAATCATATCGAAATTCGCTGCCAATTTTAAACAATAAAATAAAATAAAATAAAAACCCTCTTTTTATACTTTTTTCTTGTTTTTTATTGCTAAAAATGGAGTTGTCTGGGCCCGGACGTTCGGGGCCCCCCTGACTGTCCGCCCAGGATGTCTTGCCATCGGACATATCATTTGTTTTTAAAAATTTTGATGAAATTCGCACCGCAATTGCCAACGAAAACGACGAATATTTGGGCCCCTGTTAACCGTATCTCAGTACCGCGACACTTGTTTTTTTTCATCTGTTAGCTCAAAGAGAAGTTTCCACTGGTGCTCCTTTCTTTAACTTTCGCTGGGGATTCGACGTCATGGTCAAGACTTGAAGAGCTCGGCCGTTGACGTTCGCGGACTTCCAATGGATGGCCCTTCCCCCGACCGGTGGATTGTCGAAACTGCATTGGAACGTTCTCATGGCACAATTGCGGGATTACTTGCACATTGCAATACCAGCTCCGTTGATGGACGTTGGAGTAGAGGTTGTTGACCCTCACGACTACGTTACGAAGAGCGACCACGAGTTCAAGACACAACAGTACGTCGACATCGAGGCGCCATTGTTGTACATACGCATTCAGATCGGAAAGGCGACCTGCAGCGCTTTAATCGATTGCGGAGCTACTCGCAACTATAGCGGCCAAGACTTTATGGTACGCGCTGGCCTTGGGCCACGCGTTCGGAGAAAGTCGCAGCCCACGCAAGTGACGTTGGCCGACAGTCAAACACACAAGTCAATCGCCCGGTGCATTGATTCCGTCCCCGTGTACTTTGCCCCGCATCCAAGCGAGGTTGTGTCCTTCAACGTTTTTGAAACCCAGTTCAACATGATTTTCGGCATGTCATGGATGCGAAGCGAGGATCACCCGGTGAACTTCTACCGCCGCACCGTTCACGTTCGTGATCGGAACGGAGTACTAGTCCCATGGACGACGCCTCCACCTCACCCTTCGATCAGCTGCCACGTGGTGTCTGCTGCAAGCATTCGAGCTTCCATCATCAGGAGGACATTGAGGAGATGGGGGTGTGTTTTCTCCACGCCCTCCTTCCCCATGACATCTCATCGACGGACGCATCAACGGACCCACGCATCACCAAGCTTCTCGACGCCTACGGCGACGAATTTGAAGCCATGAAGTAGTACCGGATCGGCCCATCCGCCACGAGATCATCCTCGAGGCCTGTGCCGTACCTCCGTGTGGTTGCATCCACCCCATGAGCGAGGAACAGTTAAGTGTGCTATGGGCACAACTCGACGACCTTCTGGAGAAAGGTTGGATTCGGCCTAGCTCTTCTCCATACGGCTCTCCCGTTCACTTCGTCCGGAAGACGAACAAGGACTTGCGGTTGTGCATCGATTATTGCAAGCTCAACTGGCAAACCGTCAAGAACGTCGGCCCTCTCTTGTGCATCGACGACCTTTTGGAACGGCTGGGCGGCGCCAAGTTCTTCTCCAAGCTTGACCTCAAATCGGGATATCAACAACTTGAGATCCGACAGGAAGACCGCTACAAGACCACGTTCAAGACGCGATATGGGCATTTCGAATGACTAGTCATGCCATTTGGCCTTACGAATGCCCCGACTACATTCCAAGCGGCTATGACAACCGAGTTCCGACACATGCTGGATAAATTTGTACTCATCTACCTCAACGATATCTTGGTGTAGAGCCGGAGTTTGGACAAGCATGTGGAGCACCTGCGCACCGTCTTGGAACAACTACGACAAGCCAAGTACGAAGCCAACCCCGACAATTCGAATTCCAGCCGTAAGAGCTCGAGTACTTGGGCCATTTTGTGACGCCGCAACCCATCCGTCCACTCGCGGACAAGATCGAGGCCATCCGAGTATGGCCCGAGCCCACCAATACCACAAAACTTGGCTCATTCACGGGGTTGGCGGACTACTTTCAACGCTTCATCACCGGGTACTAAAGGATTGCCGCACCATTGACGAGATTACAATCGCCAAAGGTGCCATTCGTATTCGAGTCATTCCAAGCACTCAAGACGGCCATGCTCATGGCACCTGTCCTTAGCATCTACGACCTCACTTTGCCAACGAGAGTGACAATTGAAGTTTTCGGCTATGGCATTGGGGCAGTCTTGGAACAACATGATGGCGACGACTGGCATCCTGTGGAGTACTTCAGCCACAAGGTGCCTCCCATCAATTCACTTGATGATGCAAGGAAGAACGAGCATCTTGCATTCGTGATGGCTCTCAAGCCATGGCGACACTTCGTCCTTGGGCGTCGTAGGTTCACATGGGTTACTAACAACAACCCGTTGACCTACTAGAAGACGCAGGATACGGTGAGCAGCACGATCGGATGATGGATGTACTTCATCGACCAATTTGACTTCACAAGAAAACATCTCGCCGACCTCTTCAATTGCGCAACAGATGCGCTCTCGCGAAGATCCGATCTTTGCGCTATGACATATCATGCCTTTGCGTTCGACGAGGAGCGACATTTCATTCGGGACTACCAGTCCGATCCAGATTTCGCCACGCTATATGCGCAACTATCTTCTAATCACCTGCCGGCCAACCGTTATCGCATCGCTGACGGGTACTTGCTTCTCCACTTGCGAGGCAAGGACTTGTTGTGTGTCCAACGAGACCGCCGTCTTAGGACTCGCCTTCTCTCTGAGTACCACGACTTGCGACTTGCGGACCATTTCGGAGTGAATCGCACTATTGCACGACTTCGGCAACGATTCCGGTGGCCGGACCTCATCACCGATGTCACTTGGTGTTGCGACTCTCATTACGAAGCAAGCCCTGCAACCGCAATCCTTTCGGTGAGTTGCGTCCGATGCCTATCCCATGGGAACCCGACCTCTCTATTGCCATGGACGTCAGCGGTTCGTTTCCCCTTGACCGCCTCGGGCACGACGACATCCTTACAGTTGTTGACCTATTGAGTAAATACACGTGATTTCTCCCTTGCTACACAACCACTCCCGAAATTACGCGCCTCTTGCACACCGGCTAGATTTGTAGCCTCGGCGTACCGGAAAACAATGTCAGCGATCGCGACACTCGCTTTATGTTGGCATTCTGGACTTTTCTCATGCAGGAATCCGACACCAAGGTGAAACCAAGTTCGGCTTGGGATCCACAAACAGATGGGCAAACGGAGCGGGCACATCAAACCGCTCAACTGATGCTTCGTACGCTCATCCGTCCTGGTGAGAAGGATTGGGTTGACCGCCTCCCCGACATCGAGTTCGCCTACAACACTTTGTTGCATCCGTCGATCGGCGTGACTCCATTCGTGTTGCCCTACAGTGTCCGGAAAGGCGTATCTTCACTAATCTTTCCTGCAACGACCAACCGACATAGAAGCCGCTTGCTCTTGCTTCCGTCTAGAAGTGCAGGAAATTGCTGGCTCAAGCCCGCGCGAACATGCAAAAGGCTAAGTCTGCATGCAGCAGCAAGCCAACAGGCGTCATGTGCCATGTCCCATCCGCGTCGGTGATCTGGTTTGGGTCTTCGCGGAAGAATTTGCACTCGAACAGGACGTTTTGTGCAAACTACTCCCCAAGTGGTTTGGACCATGACCCGTAACATCAGCCGCAGGCGATGAGCCCAATGGCCCTTGATTTGTGATCAACATTCCCCCACATCTGACGGTCCATCCATTCTTTCACGCCTCGAAGCTGGCGACATACACACCAGCTAAGAGCGACAACTTCCCGGGCCGACGATCGCAAGACGCTCGATCTATGGATGGTCATTAGGAAATTGAGCACGTCATCACGGATCGCAAGTACGGCAGCAAGCCTCGACAGTACAAAGTTACCTTCAAAGCATGCGATCCCGACGACACTCGATGGATTTCAGGAGCAGATTTGAAAGCATCCGCACCGCTGATCTACGCTTACTACGAACAACAAAGGTTAGCCAAGGAAGTTTCACGACCTGCCCCTCTCACTTGGACTTTGGTCCCTCCTTGAGACAGGCAACTTCGCTCTCGCAAGTAAGCTCGGTCTCTCAAGGAGGGGGTGGTGTGGCGTACTGCGCAGCCACACGGGCCTGGAGGGACCGAACAGACGGAAATAAGGGCCATACAAGCCTTGTGTCGTCTCAGCCTAAAAGCCTGAAAACGAGGGCCATTTTCAAGCCCTCATAAAGTCGACCTGCCCTGAAACTAAGGCGCCAGACCAGGGTTCAGCACATGCCATTTTGGGCCTGTTTCAAGACAACCTTTGGTTGAACTTCAATGCCAGGGTCTGGCACGTTCCGGCATTGGCAAGAGCAGCCCCCCGGATGGGCCCGCACTATATAGAACTGACCCGCCCTGCAGGCTGCAGGTAGTCACGAGGACTTCCCAGGCAGTTCATGGGCACTTTACGTGCAAAAGGCAGGAGGTAGTCTTTAGGATTCGACAGCAACACTCTAGAGGAGCGCTGCAATAGTAATAGTAGCGTTAGGAGTAATCTTCAACGCTGTGCGCTATTAGGAGCTAGAGTAGCATTGGAGAGAGAGAGAGGGTTGGCGGAGGCCAGGGAGACTTACCTCTGGTGCCATAGCTCCAACTTCGTCTTCGATGTACTTGCAACAAGGCGGCACCTTTACAGGTTAGTACCGGACTGAGAGAGAGAGAGAGTTCTTCTTCCTCTTCTAAGTCCATGTTATGATCATGACCAATTTCGAGATACACATTCATCAGATAGTACAATGGCGTCCAATTGCATAAAGAAATGAATGAACTTGAGAGGAGAGAGAAGGTTAGAAGAAGAAGTAAAAAAGAAGAAGAAGATTATGTATACAAGCATAAACAAATGATAAAGCTCTTCTTCTTCGCGGTTCGGAGAGGACTCGAGTACCGCTGACATGTTTTGCTCAGTGGGGAAGTTTCACTCTATTGAATATACAAGGAATTGAAGGTAGTATTTTACTTGTGTTAAGCAGCTGTGTATCAGAGACACGGTTGGGGTTCAACAAAGGGATGGCTATTCCCAGTGATCCCCTTTCACGACGAGCTTGTGTCTTCGCAACGAGTTCTTCACTACGAGTCTCTTCAACGACGTTGAATAAGTGGTGTCCATCTCGTTGTGGACTTCCCCTTTTCTTTAGGCTTTCGAAGAACGATAAAAATTGTTAGAATTTTATGAAAGAGTTTCGGGAGCAAGAATGCATGCTAGTTATATACGACAAGGTGGAGAATTTTATGAAAGAGTTTTGGGAGCAAGAATGCATGTTGGTTATGTACGACCAGATGGAATTGCACAAGATTTACACGGGTTTAAGCGAAGATATTTTTTTCTTTTCACGACAATTCACTTCTCGTATAGACAAAGTGTCTATCTTTTATCTATGTTCTTTATATTTAGTAATTATTTTATCAATACAAAATCACAATATTTACAATAAACAGTTTTAGTATGTTTACAATACTTGTTCTAAACATATTTTGTATGGTATAAATATGCAGATCATATTATAGGTATCCAATATATGATAATCTTTGATTCAATCTGTTTTCCCAATAGAAAACAATTATGAATAAATAGAAAGTGTAATTCTTCTTTTTTCTTTGTCGAGGGATATAACTCAGCGGTAGAGTGCCACCTTGACATGGTGGAAATTGAGTCTGCAGTGCGCTCCAGGTGTGTTAGGTCCATATTAGACTTAGGTTCGTCAGTAATCAACGTAAATACAAAGAAGACGTTGCTTCGTGCCTTTCCACATCTGGTACTTTGTGATGATTATATTGAAAAACATAGAAGTCGCGCATGTTTTTCACATCGTTGATAATAGAGACTATCATGGTAGAATCAGTGACTGAGGTGAAGTCTTAACAAGGTAGCCATAGGGAAACCTGCGGTTGGATTGATTCCTTTCCAATATACATACCCATGTTTGATTTAATGTATTGCTTCATTTCTTAATTGTATTGAATATAGTATTGTATTAATATCAATGAATTTAACTTAATTCATTGGATTTTTATTTTTCATACCAACAAAAAAAAAACCTTCAATTGCCTACTATTGGACTTGAACCAACGACTCTTGCCTTATGAAAGCAATACTCTAACCACTAAGTTAAGTAAGCATGATTCTTTTTTATTTGAGCAATATTAATCAACTTTGTTAATATACGACGTAAATGATGGTTGGAAAAATACACACCAAACATATCCCATACTTCTCGTTCCCACGAACCAGCTGTCGGAAATATAGTCTTTACGCATAGGCCAACCAAGCAAAGTTTCAGGCATTAAAATACGCTATAAAGAAGGATGACTTTCGTATATTATTCCTAACATATCATAAGATTCTCTTTCTTGAAAGTTAGAAGTTTTCCAAACCCAAAATACCGAAGTTAATTTTGCATGCAATCTTGGTACTAGTACTTTAGAGCAATTCGTATTTCGCCGAAACCTGGGAAGAACGAAAAGCGTCCACTGGGAGTATCATGCTTTCAGGACAGGATCGTACAATAAGTTTTTTTAGAATGATCTTAGACCCTATTTTGAACCTCGCTTTTCCACTTATTCACATGACTTTTGAATTGCTTTCAAAAGTGACTAAATAAAAATATAATTATATTCTCTATTATTAATTATTCTATTCATGAATATTGCCCTTATTGAGAGCTATACCCATCACATATGGGGACAACCCACTCACCGGTGGGACAAAAGGAGGAGGATGTACAACGGGCCAGGAACCGAGCCCAGACGGTGATGGTGCCACCTGCATTCGCTCGACTAACACAACCATACTCTATTGGATGTACTGTAAGATCTCCATCTGGTGATCTTGCATCTCTACTATACTTAACAAGACCTTTCGTATGGTCCTCACATCATCCATCTTTGCTGGGTCCATCTCCTCTAACTAACTAATGTCCTCTTGCCTTCGCTGCATCCTGGCTCTTCTTCTAATCATTCTCTCTTTTTGTGCCTTAATCTCTCTTAAATCCTTTTGTAGCTGTCTCACGATCTATTTTTAGTTTGACTAGTTCTCGAACAGAATGCACAAATGAACAGAAAACAGTTCTAGTATGCTGTCTGTCATATGTTAATGGCAGTACATCTGACTAATCAAAATAAAAATAGCATCATTTGTTTGGTGTGTTTGCAGCATGGGATCTTACTCAAACTTATCACTTGGAATCTACCCCTTCCCCAATTCCCTTTGATTGTCACTTGATTAGCGTCCCTGAGCAATCCGGTTTGGCGTGCGTGACTAAAGGTGTGCACACGGCCCACCCCTGTGCCCCGAGTAGCTGCTGAGCTGGCCAACCCTGCACTGTGTTCGCGTGCAGCGAGCCTTACACCGATTGGCTGATCCAGAGGCTATTTAATGACCGCCCCCAAGTGTCATCAGGAATTATTTTACGTCTCAGCAGGGCGACGATCACAACCAATGGTTTCCCCAGCCGGTGTTTATTTGTAGATGCTCGGTACTCGTCTCTCCCATAGGGCTGGCCTGCCCTTCAATACCCATTCTATGAGCGCAGAAAGCAGACAAGGACAAAGCAACAAAGCATGTGTGCTCTACTCTCGGTGGGGTCGCATGGTGGCCGTGACCCAGTGCTCTGCCTAGGGCCCTTTAGAAAACACTGCCCTCTCCTTTCAGAAGCTCCACGTGAACAATGCCGACTCTCAAGGTTGAGTGCACACGACACCTCACATGAGAGGACTCTCAAGAAGGAACTCACAACCTCACGATAAGAAGTGATGAAGAGGGTAGATAAGGTTAAGAGCAACGTACCTCATTATAGCTGCCCCCAACCACAAATATTCTCACCAGATGACCTGATGGCGATTGTGATGACCGGTCACTGCATCGACACAACCAGCATTATCTCGCCATTCCACCTCAGCATCAACCAACCACCATATAGTTCTCATCACACTGCGAACACCCAATATACACACCGTAGCCTTCTTGGAGATTCCCCTCTCCTCCTGGGTCGCCACACTTGTCTCCGCCCTCCTCACTACACACCGTCTATGACCAGACTCACCAAGCAGACCGCATGTATGTACCGCATAGGCAGAAGACAAGCGCCAGATGAGCACAACGTACCACAACTGTGATACCAAATTGCAAGGAAGATGAGCAATAGCGAACATCAGCAATGAAACAACATCATACACATAAGACCAGATTGTCGTGACCTCGAACCAAGAGCAAAATCGCATCACGAGTTTCACCAAATAAGAGCACACCAAAAGCTCATAATTAACAATGCTGGAATAGTCTCATCATCATCATCAACGAAGAACCAATGTTGATATCCTATCTGGCGCTCGCCGCCCAGACTACAGATGGCAGATCCTATCTAGCCTAGACTACAATGCCGAAGATGACGACAACAACTCTCTCGAAGTACGAGCAGATAACGACCAATGCCGCACGCTTCCAGCACCAGGTATGTCATCACTCACAACCTCGTTCCCCAACACAGATGCCACATGCACCCAAGGACCACCCTGCGCCACACCCAGCTCACAACAGCGGAGCTCGACTATGGCTGCCTGCTCCTTCCAGCTTGCCCGTGAGCGCGTGAGCGCTGGCCAGCTTCAGCGCAGCAGCGCTTGCGCAGCATGCAGCCAGCACCCGAAGGTCGAATGCTGAGGCAGGCCCTTTGCTATGCGGAAGTGGCCTGCCTGCGTTCTGTCCCAGGCTGCGCTGGGCCTTTCCCAAGAAGCTTCTGGTAGGCCCCGATAGGATGAGGCCCAGTCCAAACAACTCGGGCCGTGGGCCTGTGGTGGTTGCTTGCATCCAATTGTCATCGGCTTGTGTCTGGCCCATGTCTCGTATCCAGCCCAGGGCGTGCCTTTGATTCATGCAAAGAGGCGACCCAGGGCCTAGGTTCTCTCAACCAACTGGCGATGCACAACTGCCTGAATTCCCTTAGTTGCGTGGTGGCCAAAATTCAGGGTCCTTAGGCCCTTGTCGAGCCTGCCTTCACTTAGGGCGGCCGACGTGCTGCTTGGCAAGGCCTGAAAGGGGCACGTAGGGGCTTTAGTCTCGCAATCAAAGTTTGGATTTCTCTTCTACTGCAGGCATCACTTGAGGTCCACCATAGCCATGACCGCCTCTCCCACTCTTCACTCTCATAGGCCGAGGCTATAGCGGACTATTAGGATTCACCGAGATGTCCAAATGACAACCCAAAGCAGCTATGGCTGCCCTAGCTCTGGCCGCCATGCCTGACTCTGCCTCAAAGCTTCTTGTTGTAGCTCAACCCCAACTGGGGCCTTCTTGCTGCAGCGCTCACCAAGGTGATGAAGATGGCTGCCACCATAGCCAGGTAAGTACCTCTGGCACTCCTTCCCCTTCCTGTCCTTCTTCCTCCTCTGAGTCCTTGCTTCTTCCCCAACAACGCTGCTCCAAGCTAGCGCTGCTTCAGCCAGCACTCCAACCAGTGTGTCGCCGAACTTGCACATCAACAATGAGGTTGGGCTCTTCGCCCGACCAGGAGATAATAGCGGCCTGCTCGCCTTTTGGGTGGTGACTTCTAGGCCGCTCGACCTTCCCAGCAACCGGTACCTCCTCCCTTTCGGAGGGAAACATCATTGCAATCTCTAATATTGCCCGTACATGCCCCAGACTCAGGTTGGTTGAACCAGTACCCGCATAGACCTAGCCTACAACTACTGGGCCTCAAAATGCCATTTTTCTCTTCTTCTGCTCTGCCTCTAGTACCGGCGTACCTGCTACTTGAGTGCTGTCCTCCATTGCAATCCCTCAATGTCACGGCCACAGGTAAGTACCGGCCTTGAGGGCCCAGCGAACGAATAAGTGCCCTTACGGGCCACGCACACACTCAAGTCAACCAGCACTCAGACAGACATGCAGTCCGAAACAAGCGTGCACACACACAAACTTAGTAGCAAGCGGGAAACTCATCAAGACATTCAGTCGACGAGCAAAACTCAGAAATCAGCCGTGTGTTTCAGTCCATGTTTGGTCAGGTCATCACACTACTGCCCCGTCAAGAGGGAGGTCCCTTCGAGCGAGTAACTCATTCCAAGTCCCCGACAAACGCATCGTAGGCAAACAAGGCAAAGAGATTTCGAGAATACTCTGTTGCAGTGAGCTTGGCAGAGACTTTAGGTGCATCATTAGAGGCGATTTGTCGCTCGTAGGCTTTAACAGCGCATGGTGCGGTGCGCAGCAGTTCCCGCTTGGAAATCCAGTATAAATCATCCAACGGGTGGTACATGAAATGAACCTGGAACTGTATGTTGCGTCCGTTGCCTACGTGCTGTTTAATTCTATCTCATGTCTGCCTTTGATTGCACAAGGAATCATATTTTCATGGTAATCGAACGACTTAGCATCACGGTGGAGATACAATTTTGATGCGCATCAAACACGGGATATGTGCGCATATGAGGTGGCACAACAACCACGTATGAAGGGCTAAATTTATCTTCGCCAATCATATCCAGAACTTCCCCTGGACCATAATAGAGTGGGAGAAGTTTACGTGATACTCCCTCTTCTTCTGAAAACTCGGACATCTTGAAGTTTACGTGATACTCCTTCTTATGAAATCTCGGACATCTTGACCCAGACATAACTTGCCACCTCGATACCTGAAGGACAACGCTTCTTGTTTGCATGATGGATCATGGCATGATGTCGCTTGGTCATTGTTGCAATGGCAACTTTGAGCAAGCGATCGTACTTGGCCCTGAGACCAGGCCGGTCGGGTGTTAAACCAGTTGGCTGCTTAGCGAATAGGTAGGAGAGCAGATTACGAATCTGCCAACCGTAATGCAGCCTGTTTGGTGTCATGCCGGTGGCAGAATGAATCGAGTTGTTGTACAACCCCTTGTCGGAATACAACTCTTCATCCCATTTTTCCTGATCCGGAATGATTAAAGCGCGGAGAAGTTGGAACACAGTCTGGTTGATTTCCTCAGCCAAACCGTTGGCTTCGGGGTGTTGGGCAGATGTCATGCATAGCTTGAGGCCAGGGAGTTGGGACGTGAAGTCTTTCCATCTAGTACTGATGAAGCGCGGGTCCCGATCACTCGTTAGAGTTTTCGGGGTTGCGAACTACAAAATGTACTTCGGTTTGAACTCACGGATCACCAATTCAGTTGGAGCATGAGATGGCAAAGGAATCGGATTAAGAAATTTAGAGAAGCGGTCAACAATCACCATGATTTGTGAGTAGCCGTTCTTACTTACTTTTCCAATGTCGGTGAAGTCGTTATTAGACAGACTCCCCGGGACCATCGGGAATGGGAAGGGGTGTAAGTAGCCCCATTGGCTTTTGTTTACATGGTTTGATTCGTTGACAACCTTGACATTCAGCCACAAACTTTTCAGCAGATCCCTTCATGCCAGGCCAATCAAACTGTCTCAATAGGTTTCCGTATGCCTTTGCCATGCCGAAGTGTCCACTCCGGCCATGAGCCAAGTCCAGAAAGTGCGTGCGGAGAGGCTCATGGTTGGGCACACACAAACGGTCGTGGTTCCCGTAGCGACGAAAAACCAGTCATCCATACTCGTGAAAATTAGGCTGACGGCTGGGATCAGCCCGCAACTACTGAAGGATGGGACTAAGCTCCGGATCCTTGGCAGTGTGCTCTACGAGCTGCTCCTTCAGTTTCTTCCGGAGGTCGTAGGAATTCACAAGGCAAGTCATGTACTCAGGGAAGATAATGCATCAGCAACTCGATTATAACAGCCCTTTTTGTGCCTTAACTCAAGTCGAAAATGTCAATTTCATGGAACCAGCGAAGTAAGGTAGGGGACAGGGTAGTTTGCTCTTTGATCCACTTCAGAGTCTCATGATCTGAGAACACTTTGAAGTGGTGTCCCAAAAGATAATGCTTCCAATGGTTCAAAGTCGTACACAAAGCATAGAACTTACGCATGTAGGTCGAAGTGGCTACCTTTTCGCTGGGCATGCGTTTGATGTAGTATTCGAGCGGCCGTAGGCCATCGTCGTCATCTTGCTGCAGCATTGCGCCAATTACATACTGGCTTGCATCCGTAGTAAATACGAATGTCTGTTTGGAATCTGCAGTGCGGAGTACAAGATAACTTACCAAAGCTTCTTTCAAAGCTTGAAAGACGTCCTTACATGCGGCATCCCAAGCGTAAGGAACGATCTTACTTGTTAACCGGGACAAAGGGCGTGCAACAATAGAGAAACGGGGCACAAACTTTCGGTAGTACGACGTGAGACCAAAAAAAGAGTGCAGTTCGCGGATGTTCGCGGCTTGAGGCCAATTGCGTATGACCTCAACCTTGGTTGCCTAAGGTTCTAGGGCTGCATCACGCAACCGATGCCGAGATAGATGACACCATCCCTCCCTAACTCAAATTTCTCTAAGTTGAGATGGAGTTGCGTCTTTTTGAGGATGGTCAATACTTCCTCAAGGTGCTTTATGCGTTCCTCCATGAATTTGCTGAAGATCAGTATATCATCAAGGTATACTATCATGACCCGACCAATCTGTTCGCAAAGGACCCTGTCCATGAGGCTTTGAAAGGTGGCCGGTACGTTCGTGAGACCGAAGGGCATTACGGTAAACTCGTAAAACCCATCGTGTGTTTTGAACGCAATCTTATGCTGGTCCGAAGGATCGACTTCAATCTGGTGATAGCCAGATTTGAGGTCGATCTTGGAGAAGACCTTGCACCCACCAGCAGCATCAGGCAAGGCATCTATGAGAGGCAATGAATGGATAGACGTTTTTTGTTGTGATGCGGTTTAGACCGCGATAGTTAATACACATGCGGAGCTTGCCTCCTTTCTTCGGGACAAACAAAACAGGGGCACCAAAACAAACTCACAAGGCTTTATCCAACCCTTGTAAATCATTTCATCAATGTGTCGCTGGAGTTCCTCCAACTCGCCGGATCCTATTCAGTATGGGCAGCCCTTTGGAGGAACAACACCTTCGACCAACTCGATGGTGTGTCGAATCGATCGCGTGGGAAGTCCACGTGGTTCGGCCAGAACTTCTGGGAACCGATCAAGTAGATTTTGGATGTTTGTGGGACCGGTGGGGTTGAAGGGTCAGCAAAGGGATCACCTAGATCAGGTCGCAGGTTGCCTATGGATGCAACCGAATCCGAAGTAGAATCAGTAAGAATAGGGGTAGGTAAAGAAGTAGAAGGGCTATAAGTAGAAAAACTAGATGAAGTAGTATTGGTACTAGCAGCAAAAGTAGATGGCACATGAGTAGGGCAAACAAAGGCAATATACAATTGTTCATCCTCCTTGTGGTTGCGCCATTTCTTGCAGAACTGCATGGCATTCAGACAAGTCACTGGGGACTCGTGCTTCTCATCCAAGAGGACGGAAAACTCGTTCCCTTTAGCATCTTTGACCATGAAAAGTGACTCCTTCCACTTGGTCCATTCACATTGGGACTGCAGCCAGCCCAAGCCAAGGACAACATCGAAGGGACACTTGTCAAGGAAATAGAAGTTCAAAGCGTGGGTGATAGTTTTGTCCTTGTCAAAGGTAGTGCGCACACCTGCATGCGTAAAGGAGACACCTTCCTTGTTGCCTACTACTTGGGTCCGGCAAGGGTTCTGCAAAATACTTGCTTCATTCCCAAAAGGTAGTGCGCACACCTGCATGCGTAAAGGAGACACCTTCCTTGTTGCCTACTACTTGGGTCCGGCAAGGGTTNAAATACTTGCTTCATTCCCAAAAGGTAGTGCGCACACCTGCATGCGTAAAGGAGACACCTTCCTTGTTGCCTACTACTTGGGTCCGGCAAGGGTTTTGCAAAATACTTGCTTCATTCCCTTCATTCCCAAGCCCACTTTGCGTATCCTGTGTGGTGACGCAAAGTTAGTAGTCGCACCACAATCAATCAAGACACAGAGATAGCGGTGGTTTATGAGAAAGTTTGAAGAAGATAAACTTCACTGTCCCTTGGGCACGCGGATGTTTCATCTCAGCGCAATGTTCAAAGTGGTAGTGGAAGTCAACCGTCTTCGACTCCTCCCAAGGCTCGACATACAAAGCATGACACACTTCAACCTTGGAATCAGCAGATGATTGGGCTTCAAGGGAGGATTGCTCATTTGCATCAGATTTAATCTCCCTTGTCGTAGAGGATGCTGAAGTCAACTCTACGCCCGGTTCTGGTTTCCTTGCAGCCTATAACATTCTTGTACTTTATGGTTTGGTTTCTAGCAATACAGGGATACCCCTTTTTTGAGCCTCACGCTCCAATCATTTTCAGTGATCCGGAGGTCAACCCATGGTTTAGTGGCTGCATCCTCCGGTTTCGTTGGGATTTTGACTCCCTTGGGAAGTTGGACATAGTTCATTCCTGAATTTCGGCTCGGTCCCTTTATGCTGACAGACCTTTAATTTTTCTTTATCATGATTCACATCAGAGTCATGGGCTAACGAGGAGTAGGCCGTGTCAGGGTCCTGCTCTTGGTCGTCACCAAGAGTGGGGTCGTCTGCATAGGCCTCCTCATCGGCCTCCAACAGGTCATGCACAACAAAACGGTTGCTGCCTCTGAACTGCCTGCTGCCGATAGGCTTTTTGCTGCCTGTTGTGGTAATGAGGTCTTGTGCCTCAAGGCTGACCACATCCTGCATGAGGGAACACCCTCTGTGTAACCAATGAGCTCTTTGCCCATGCGATGCATGTGGGTAGTGGGAACCGTTCCTTTCACAACGTCCAAGCATGATTGTGCAGTCATTTCCAGTTCTGGAGTACCAGAAAGTTTGCTGACAAACAACTGCAAATTATGCATGGTGCCCGTCCACTTGCTGCACTTGAGATCATCGAGTCTCTTTCGGGTTCTTGCAGCAGCAAGAGTGGCTATGGGTGTGGCTTTGAGCCACTGTGTCAAGTTGATCTTAGTGTACCCGGCTTGTGTAGCTTGGACTTCTAAGAAGCCTCGTACGGCGGGCTCGGCGTTGGTCCCCATGATCAAGGACTGGCTCATTGGTTGAGTTCCCAAGACCTCGAAGGTAGCTCTCATGGAGCTGATCCAGGACTTGACGTCTTCTTCCTCGTCATACTTAGACGGTATGGGAACCACCTTCTTGTCCACGTAGGGACTGCTGTAGCCGACACCAGCGATTGCTGTTTCTGAACTTGAGGCTGCAGCAGTTGCAGAATTCCCTGCGCCGTCACTTGCCGTAGCGGCAGCCGAGTCTGCACCTACTGTAGGTCACAATGGAACCACACTTTGAGAAGTAGAGGAATGGAGAGGAGCGAGGACAATTTAGTTAGCAGCATTGGAGGCAGGAGGTAGAGGGGGAGGATTAGAAATCTGATCCTTCTACAGATTTGCCATCTGCCGAATTTAATCCTTATAATCTTTGGTCACTTCGGCCAGTTCCGCCCGCAGCTCACTTACCTCTGTCGAGAGTTTGGTGATCTGTTCAGGGAGGTCACTGAGTAGGTGACAATCTATAAGAGCACACACATATGCGACTATCTCCTTCTTGACCTCAATGTTAGGCAAGGAGGAGACTGTGTTGTGGACAACCTCATGGTCTGGAATAGTGGTTTTCCGCTTTTCCTCCTCGGCTTTCTCTTCCCTTGCTAGTGCCTTCTCGTAGAGAGTTTGGTATAATGGTTTATCCTCCTCTACGGCTGCATCTAGTCGGGCCTTTAAACCACCAGTACACGGCCTCAGCCTTGCAACAAAATAACTTGTCGCAACAAGAAGTAATTGGCTGGCTCGGGGCAGGGTCAGAGCGTCAGAAGGTTTTCAAAATTTTGGTTCTGTACGTCCCAAAAAACAAAACAAGCTTTGGCCGTGATTGCAGTTGGATACACTTTTTGGAGTACTGCCCTCAGTGAGGGCACTTTGGCATAACGAGGAACACGGGGAGCACGACTGTCAGACTCGAACAAAACAAAACAAAACAAAAAAGACCCAAAAAAAATAACAAGCTTTAGCTGTGATTGCAGTTGGATGCACTTTTTGGAGTACTGCCCTCAGTGAGGGCACTTTGGCATAACGAGGAACACGGGGAGCACGACTGTCAGACTCGAACAAAACAAAACAAAACAAAAAAGACCCAAAAAAAATAACAAGCTTTAGCTGTGATTGCAGTTGGATGCACTTTTTGGAGTACTGCCCTCAGTGAGGGCACTTCGGAAGAACGAGGGACACGGGGAGCCAGACTGGCAGACTCACGAAAAAAAGAACAAAAAAAAAGAAAAGCCAACAAAGCTTTGGCCGTGAAAGTGGTTGGATGCATTTCAACGGCCGTATTGTGAGTATGCCCTCATCGAGGGCATTTTGAGCAAGAGGACTATGCGCTGCCTTGCTGGCAGGGAAAAAAAAAAAAAAAAGGAGAAAAAAGGAAAAAACAGCAATGTTTTCCTCTCCCCGTAATAGTGGTTAGATGCATTTTGGAAAGTGATCGTTTGAGTATGGCCTCGGTGACATCCTTCCACGACATCATTGGCATGTTTTTCCTTTCTTTCCTTTTTTTAGACCACCGACACCGGTGCCACTTTCGAAATCCCCACTGCAGGTACCCTCACGCCTAAGGCTCGGAAAATAGCGGCGCGCAGTGGGCAGGTAGCTTTGGGATTTTAGGTGCGGATGTACTGGTGGTTTAAGGCCACAAAAGCTTTTACATCGCCCATTTTCGCAAGTCCCTCAAGATGGGGGCTTTCACTCTCTCTTCTCTCTCTCTCTTCCTTTCGTCTGCGAGTCTCTACGGGCATCAAAATATGAACTCAGGAAAATAAACAAACTGAAAGGTTCAAAGAAGAGAAGGTGGAACTCCTAGCCGGAGCGGCATTACAGAGCAGCAAACCAAAAAAAAAAAAACAATTTCATAGGAGAGGTTTGATCCAACGACCCAGTCTGATCAGACTGCATACGAGGTCCTCTCGAGTCCAGTCTGACCAGCTCTGTGTCCGTTCAGCAAATCAGACAACGAGTGACTAAATGCAACAATGGAGAATTGAGTGGTGTATAGGGTGCGAGTCAAGCCACGGACGGTGCGATCAAAATGATGCGAAACGTCTCAGCCAAGATCCCCTCGGCAGTGGGTGTCCTAACCAAGAAGAATAAACTCCGGATCTCAGTCAGGAAGAGAATGGACTAATGTCTAACAGATTCGGGTCCAAGGGCTCTTCTTGTTTGGGCCCGGTCCCACTGGGTCCCTAGGGGTTCCAGGGGTCCCATATGTACCGTACAAACTTTGGGATTGGCCATAGTATAAAAGAAATATTAGAAGCTCATACACCTCCTTTTGAGAGTGTTTGTTATAGAGACTTTTTCTAAAGTAATGCTTTTTTTTATATCCATGTGATTAACCGAAGTATACTGATATTGACCGTATAATAAGACTTTCGGCTTTTTCGAAGACTCTTAGGAAGAAAAGTTATACGACCTGCAATTGCTACAGCGTAGCCTCCATTTACTGAATTAAAAAAAAAAACTAAGCGTCCCAACCAAGCGGAGTCCCATTTGGAATAAGTTTCTGCCTCTACCATCCTGAAAACGAATTTCAACTTCCAGCAGAACCTACGGACTACAACCATTCAGAGATGGAAGGATAAAGCACTGTAGAAGGAATCGACATTCAAATCAAGATACTCCGTTTCTCCATCCGTAAGGTGAGTAGGTAGTTCACACACATTCAATCACACGTCACACAATCAAGACCACAAAGGAGTAGAGAAGAAACCCTGAATAACCCCAGCAGGACAGATAATACCATGCACACATACATGGGCATCCCGTAGGTGCACGACACTTACCTGAGTGGCCTGAGCTTCGTGATGAATAGACTCACCCCCGTCTCATGTGATCCTCCAGACCCCTCTAACGCTACCCCTACAGTAGTGTCCTATCTCTGCGGAGGGTCTGACTCCAGCATCAAAGTGCAACGCCGGGTCCCCCGCCGACGCTGAAGAACAAAGTAGCAACTTGCAGTCCGTAGATGCTGAATGGCCGCTGACCCTCAAGTTCGCCTTCTTGAGGGCAGCCCTTAAGTTGCCAAGTGTCTCCCTTGAATCAGATTCTAGGTGCGAGAGCCTCTCACTGTTGCCTCTCTCAAATTGCCGCATGAAGTCTCCACAAAATGTCTCGCCACCCTAATCTCACTCTCAAGCCACCTGGTTAGGTTCGATGTCGACCCCACATGACCTAACCAGGTGGGGGCAGCTTCCCTTAGCCACGCTGCCCCACTTCCCTTACATCCAACCCTAACCCTAAGTGCCCTCAACCACTTAAGTTAGGGTTAGGGCAGCAAAGTCAACTCTCACCAGCAAGTAGAATCTGCTCTGATACCAATGTTATGATCCTAGCCCCTTTCGAGATACACATTCATCATATAGTACAATGCCGTCCAATTGCATAAAGAAATGAATGAACTTGAGAGGAGAGAGAAGATTAGAAGAAGAAGTAAGAAAGAAGAAGAAGATGATGTGCACCAGCATAGACAAATGATAAAGCCCTTCTTCTTCACTCAACTCTCTCTTCCTCCTTATCTCGTCCTCTCTTATTCACACAAGAAATAATAATACAACGTTGAATAGCTGAACCAGAATCAAAGTCCGAATCCCTCTCCTACTGCAGGTATCACTTGAGGTCCACCATAGCCATGGCCGCCTCTCCCACCCTTCACTCTCATAGGCCGAGGCTATGGCGGACTTCTGGGCTTCGCCCAGATGTCCAAAGGATAACCCAAAGCAGCTATGGCTGCCCTAGCTCAGGCCGCCATGCCTGACTCTGCCTCAAAGCTTCTTGGTGTAGCTCAACCCCAGCTGGGGCCTTCCTGCTGCAGCGTCCACCAAGGTGAGGAAGATGGCTGCCACCATAGCCAGGTTAGTACCTCTGGCGCTCCTTCCCCTTCCTGTCCTTCTTCCTCTGCCGAGTCCTTGTTTCTTCCTCGACAGCGCTGCTCCAAGCTAGCGCTGCTCCAGCCAGCGCTCCCGCCAGTGTGTCGCCGAACTTGCACATCGACAATGAGGCTGGCCTCTTCGCCCGGCCTGGAGATATAGCGGCCTGCTTGCCTGTTGGGCGGTGACTTCCAGGCCGCTCGGCCTTCCCAGCAACCGGTACCTCGTCCCTTTCGGAGGGAAACATCATTGCAGACGCTGATATTGCCCGTACAGGCCCTAGACTCAAGACTGGTTGGACTGGTACCCGCCTAGACCTAGCCTACAACTACTGGGCCTCTCAAAATGCCTTTTTTGTCTTCTTCTGCTCGGCCTCCAGTACCCACACATCTACCTCTTCAGGGTGCGGCAGCGGCCTACCTGCTACTTGAGTGTTTTCCCCCGCTGCAATCCCTCAATGTCACGGCCACAGGTAAGTACCGGCCCTGAGGGCCCAACGAACGAACATGGGCCCTTACGGGCACACACACTCAAGCCAACCAGCACTCAGACAGACATGCAGTCCAGCAAGCGTGCACACACACAGACTTAGTAGCAAGCGGGAAACTCAGCAAGGCATTCAGTCGATGAGCAAAACTCAGAAATCAGCCGTGTGTTTCAGTCCATGTTTCGTCGGGTCATCACAACCATGTCTCCCTCACCCTCTCGCTACCTGACTTCTCAGTATCTGCAAAAGAGAGAGAGAGAGAGAGAGAGAGAGAGAGAGATTGGTGACTTTGGGACTTGACGACATTTGGATGCAGACTCAACATTGGGATTGAGACATTGGGCGAGGGATTATTTGGGACCTGTACCAAGGACTTGTTGTTGACGACATTCCCATCTTCCCCTCTTCTTCATCTAGTCCCCCTCCTCTTCATCTGTGTATGTTTGGGACGGGCGCATTCCTCCTGTGTAAGCACCAGGTCCCTTCACAGCATGCGATGATGATTGGTACATTAGCCTTCCGCTGCGCTGTCTTGTACTATGTGAGAGAGGTCGGTTCATGTTCTGGTGTGTACCGTTACGGTATGCAACAGGCGCACACTAAATCAGCTGGTCTGAGCTTCGGTGAGCACTCAATCAGCAAGTTCGGGTTTGGGCGCACACTAAATCCGCCGGTTTGAGCTTTGGCGCGCACTCAGTCATCAAGTTCGAGCTTGGGCGCACGCTAAATCAGCCGATCTGAGCTTGGGCACACACTCAATCAGCAAGTTCGAGCTTGGGCACAGTTCGAGTTTGGGCGCGCACTAAATCAGCTGGTCTGAGGTTGGGCGCACCCTCAATCAGCAAGTTTGAGCTTGGGCGTGCACTCAATCAGCAAGTTTGAGCTTGAGCGTGCACTAGATCAGCTGGTCTGAGCTTGGGCGCACACTCAATCAGCAAGTTCGAGCTTGGGCGCGCACTAAATCAGCCACTCTGAGGTTGGGCGTGCACTAAATCAGCCACTTTGAGATTGGGCGCGCACTCAATCAGCAACAACCCAATAGTGTGCGTGATCTTGCGCTATCACTCTGTGCGGACACAAGGACCTGACATCACCAATCCAAGTGGAAACACTGCCCAACAATACCAAATCCGACTGGGAACATAGCCCAGCGTTGTCGTTCTGAGTGTGAACACGGCGTCACATTACCGTTCTGAGTGTGAACACAGTCCAGCATTCCTGAGTGTGAACTCAGTCCAGCATTACCGTTCTGAGTGTGGATACAGTCCAACACTACCGTTCTGAGTGTGGACACACTCCAGCACTACCATTCTGAGTGTGAACACAGTCCAAGAGTGTGAACACAGTCCAGCACTACCATTGTTTGTGGAAGCGTACTCCCAAACCAGTCTAATCTCGCGGGAGTGCTGTCCCAAATAGTTCGAACCAGTGAATAGCACGATTTTGAATGCTGATTTGTTGGTGCATGCCCGGACACACAGTCCTGTAAGATGATTTGTCAAGTGCGTGCACGGGCGCATCCAGTCCCGGTGTGCACATGAGCCAGCACAACGACGAAGATCCGATAATGTGCACGCGGAGCAGCAAGCTTCCGACGAAGATCTGATGGAGTGCGCAGTATCCAGCGAGCTCAACAGTGAGGATTCGATGGTGCCAGCGAGCTCAACAGTGAGAATCCGATGGCGCATGTGGTAACCAGCGAGCTCACGACGAAGATCTGATGGAGCGTGCGGGGACCAGCAAACTCAACAGCGAGGATCCGATGGCGTGTGCGGTAACCAGCGAGCTCATCAGCGAGGATCCTATGTCGTGCGCTGTAACCAGTGAGCTCACGAGGAAGATCTGATGCAGAGAGCGGGTAGCCAGTGAGGTCACCACGAAGATCTAATGGAGCGCGTGGGGACCCTCAAAATCAACAGTGAGGATCCGATGGCGCGGGCAGTAACCAGCCAGTTCATCAGTGAGGATCCGATGGCGCGCGTTGTAACCAATGAGCTCATGACGAAGATCTGATGGAGTGAGCGGTAGCCAGTGAGCTCACGACGAATATCGGATGGAGCGAGCGGTAGCCAGTGGACTTGTGACGACGATCCCATGAAGAGCGCGGGGACCAGCAAACTCGATAGTGAGGATCCGATGGCGCTCGCAGTAACCAGTGAGCTCTCTAGAACGCGCATGACAGTAGTGGGCCTGTCTCTTATACACATCTAGATGTGTATAAGAGACATCTGATGGAGTGAGCGGTAGCCAGTGAGCTCACGACGAATATCGGATGGAGCGAGCGGTAGCCAGTGGACTTGTGACGACGATCCGATGAAGAGCGCGGGGACCAGCAAACTCGATAGTGAGGATCCGATGGCGCTCGCAGTAACCAGTGAGCTCTCTAGAACGCGCATGACAGTAGTGGGCGCATACTGGCCAAAAAAAGGCTAACAAGGGAAGAAAGAGGGAGAAATGAGAGGGTGAGGAGGAGAAGAGTGATGGGAGAGAGAGAGAGAGAGAGAGAGAGAGAGAGAGAGAGAAGCAGGGGGAATGACATCGGGAGAACGGCAGCCCTGGTAGATCTTGGGCCATCGCACCTACCCAAAACAGCCCAGCCTCCCTTCCTTACCTTCGTCTAGCTTGTCCTGATCTCCCCTCACGTGTTCCTTTGTCTCACCCGCACTTCGGCAGTCCAACACGTGTCTAACGAGTGACACCTTAGCTCGTCCCCCTCGGTTGACACAGCAGCCCTTCCCCCTCGCTTGACACAGCCTCTCCTTTTATAGTGGAGAGGCTGGGTGATCGGGCCCAAGTGCTGCAGCCCCAAACAGCCAGTCCCCTGCCAAAAATAGCACGGGCGTGCGCTAAAAATTGTGCGGGACTGGGACAGGCCCGACCTTGGAACACGAACAGCCAGTCCCGTGCTAAAAATAGCAAGGGCCTTCGCTAAAAATAGCACAACCCTGTGCTAAAATTAGCTCGGGCCTGCGCTAAGAATAACACAGGACCGGGACAGGCCCGACCTTGGAACATGAACAACCAGTCCAGCCCTAAAAATAGCAAGGGCCTGTGCTAAAAATAGCACGGGCCTGCGCTGAAATTAACCCGGGCTACGCTAAAAATAGCACAGCCCTGCGCTAGTAATTCTGCTGGACTGGGACAGGCCGGAAGGGTCGGTCTCACTCTAAAAATAAACCGGACCCCTCTAAATTATTACAAGGTCCTAATCTCATGTTCTCTTGACCATTTCGGGCCGTGCCTTTTCCCAGCAAGGCCATACGGCCACGTCTGTCCGGTCCCAAACAGTCAACCCTACTTTTTTCACTAATCCTAGAACCGTTTTCAGTGCTGTTTGGACCGGGCCCCACTAATTTGGCCCTTGTGGACACGGCCGCTCAGCCCAAAGGCAACGATTGTGCTTCCCTGAGATTGGACCGTTGTCCCGTCTTTTCCACTAACTGGGTCAAGGGAACAAACCAGTGCGTCGACGCTTCGTTGATTGTGACCAGTGCACCGAGGCTGACCGCGATGAGGCCTCCAACAACGCTGCTCCAGCAGCGTGTCGCCCAAGAAGTGAGCTACGTGGCCCAAATATATATAGCACTGGGCCTTGGTGGTGTGGCCCTGGTCCTGGCCTGGAACTGCCTACTCGTTCTGGGTCCCGATCGGACGTTTAGACCCTCGCTGCTGATGCAGCAGGGATGTCTGCTACTCGACGAGCACGAACCTGGCCCAAATGAGCGTGCCTGCAAGGGAACAAGGCCCAAAGTGTGGCCTTTGTGCGAACAGACCGGAGGTCAAGTTCAAAACGAAGGCTGAAGAGAGAACAATAAGACAATAAATAAATAAGTAAATAAATAAATAAATGTTGCCTCAAATCGAAACCTGCGGCCGTAAGGCGGGCCGTGGGGCTCAGGGCGTGCGGCCTGTGGGCCCCCAACAACCATCGGGCCCCAAAAACGGGGCATGTGTGCAGGCTCAACATGTAACCTCCCCTAGTTGTGAAGTCGAGCCGGGTCGAGAGCGAAGCTGACGATCCGATGGTGGGACCTGGGCGCGAGTACGGTGTGGAGCTGAAGGTACCAGCTTGGCTTGCTGCTTGCGTTCGTAACGTGCGAGGACATCGGGGGCTGTGGCATGAAGTTCCACACGGGTCAACCAACGGTCAGCCTTATGGCTACAATAAGCAAAGTGTACTAAGTACTCCATCGGCTTGGTGTTGTAGGGTCGCTGCGAGATGATGTCACCTACCTCCTAAAAACAGGCCATGGAGGGTGGGTCTTGCGAACGTTGTCGGGGAAGTCGTTGCATTTGGCTGAAACGAAAAGAGTCAAGTTGGAACAATGAAAGGCCGGGTAGACGGGCAAGTGGGCGGGCACCTGAATGACAAATGAAGGTCCTTCGGGTGCCTCACCAACTGGTGCTACAATGCGCCAAGGCCCCATCCATTACGGAAGGAGCTTGCAAGAGATCTTGTCCGAGGCTAAATTTTGCGGGGAAGACTCAAACATGGTTGCCGACGCAGAACGGACACAGAAGATGTTGGAGATTGGCCTGTCGGCTCATGCGTTGCTGCGTCTTCAACATCTGGGCATGTGCTTTGACAAGGAGCTCTTGCATCCGTCGATTTAAGATAAGGTGGTCGTCGCTCTCCGTCGTCCGTGGGATAATTGTATTTAAGGGTGATATGACTGTCGAGCCAAGCTCGAACTCGAAGGGCGACATCCCGATAGCCAGATGAATGGATGAGTTGTAAGCCAACTCGACGTCTAGCAAGCGCTCGACCCAATCCTTTTGGACGGGGCGGATGAGAGCACGAAGAAGAACTTTTGTGGTTTGATGCACCCTCTGTGGTGCGTTGGTGTGATAGTGACAAGGCAAAAACATTGCAAACTTGGTGAGTCGATCGACCTCCGTGAGTATCCCATCCACACCGGTCTTGTGCTTGGGGAACGACCCGATGATGTCCATGGAAATCGATTCTTGGCGACCTAAGGGGACCGTTTATGGTCGCAACTCGTTGAAGGGACGATGATTGCGGGATTTGGAATGTCGGCAAACCTCACATAACGCACAGTAACGTGTGACGTCGTTGCGAAGGTGGGGCCACAAAAAGCGTTCACGAATTCGCCCAATTGTATCGACTTCAAAGTGTCTATGGCGGGAGTGTCGTGGAACTTGCCAAGAAGTTGAGTACGCAAGTGTGGGTCACTCGGTAAGCAAAGAAGATCCTTCCCCAGTGATGGACTGGCCAATAGCCCTCATGGATCTCTGATAATTCGATGGCGCCCAATTTGGAGAGGAGCAATTCACGTACTTGTCGCGAAACTCAGGGTCGACTTGGTAGCCGTGGCTGAAGCTGTCCCACAAGTCGTATTTAGCCTCGAACATTGAGTAGACCGCGACAGAAAGGTTCGTGCGCTGTGAAAGGGCGTTCGCAAAATGGTTCGACTTTCCCAGAGTGTGATCGAGAAAGAAAAATTGGTCAATGAAAGCCACCCAATCGGCGATGGTGTATTCACTGTGTCTTGGGTCTTGTAGAAGACCAACAAATTATGGTTCGAAACCCATTGAAATTGATTTTGACCGAGAAGAAAATGACGCCACCGTTTTCGTGCGTCGTCAATTGAATGCACGACGGGTACTTTCTTGCTAAAGTACTCGACCAGGTGCCAGTCCACGCCACTGTCTTGCTCAAGGATGACACCAATGCCATGGCCGGATGCATCGATAGTGACGAGCGTCGGTAAGACCGGGTGTTAGATGCGTAAAACCTCGGCTGATAGCCAGGCAACTTTGAGGGCTTTCAATAGCCTTTGATAAAGCGTTGATAACTTGATAGTAGCCGGGTAGGCCAAGAAAGGAATAGACATCCGTGATGTTCTTTGGCACCGACCACTCTTGGATGGCTTGAATCTTGTCCGATAATAGACTAATTCCCTCCAGTGTGACAAAATGGCCCAAGTGTTCCAACTCTTGACGTATGAACTCGCACTTGTTGCGGTTGGCTTTGTACTTGGCACGATGGAGCGCCTGCGACACACGTCGAAGGCGCTCGAGATGATCCTCCAAGGTCTAGCTATAGACAAGGATGTCGCCAAAGTAGACCAGCACTGGTCCAACATCGTGCAAAACTCATTGGTTATTGCCGCTTGAAAGGTCGTTGGGCCATTGGTTAGGCCAAAAGGCATATTGTGTCTCAAACGCGGATTTGTAGCAATCGTGCGGGCGTATCCAAATTTGATGATAGCGTGACTTCAAGTCCAACTTGGAAAAATACTTCGCGCTGGCCAAACGCTCAAGAACATTGTCAATACGGGGAAGAGGCCCCACATTCTTGACGGTTTGTGCGTTGAGCTTGCGATAGTCGATGCTCCAGCTCTTGTCCAACAAGTCATTGAGTTGCGTGCAGAGAACTGCGAGCTCTTCCTCGCCAATGCGATAGATGCATCCTTTCGGAGGTAGGGCACCACCGTCAAGAACGATCTTAGGGGAGATAGGCCGATCCGGCACTGGTAGGAGAGTCAAAGACTTCGGCGAACTTGTCAAGCAATCGCACCCTGCGGGTGTCCGAAGACAAGTCTGTAGGTAAAGACTCGACCGCTGTGACGGTCTTAACAAAACATAGGCACGTCTTGTCGTTTCGCTCGTAATCACGAGTGGCCCGAAACGACGACCGTCATAACTTGGCACGGGATCGAAGGGTGTGGAAGAGGAACGGTACACGACACCTGGATGCCAAAGGCGTCGTGAACGGTAGTCGTCCGCCAATGGAAGTTGATCGTGTGGTCCTCACTTGCGAGCCAAGGCATCCCCAAAATAATGCCGAAGTCCGTGTCCAAGATGTCAAATGTAACCGGCTCACATGCATGAGGTACGAAACAGACCGGAGTTGTTGCTTCCGACCTCCGACCATCTTGACCGCCGTAGGATGTGGCTTCCTTTGAACTTGTGCGCCAAGGCCGGCTCTTTGAGTAAAGGACTGACTCACGAATTTGCAAGTCGCGTTACCATCCAGCAAAGCGTTGCAGGACGCTTGCCCAACTGGGGTGCAGATATAAAGGTGCAGTACGTTGTTCTCGTTGTACCGCTGTGTGCGAAACTTGCGGGCCACCTTGGTAATATATTCAAGGTCCCCCACCGCAATTGAAATGATAAAAAAATATTTCGAATTTCAGTTTGCAGAAATAATCAGACAAACAACGAAAAATAATTGAACTGTAAAAACAAATTTGCAAGTTCGGGTGAAATGGTTTTCACCTCTGTGCAGTAGCAGACGTAGATCCCAGGGTTTGATCCCTAGACCTTGCCCTACCTGTGTACAGTATCTGTGTAGACCCGAGAGTTGAACCTGTGACCTGTGTGTTCGCAAACCGTTGATAGGCTGTCATAGGTCTGTAGGTAGCAGAGGAGCTCGATCTGTAGATCTGTAGGATAGAAGTCTTGGCGATTTCCAGAAGTCTTAGCTGTAGTCCCTCTAGAAGGTCACCCAGTGGGCAAGTGTGCAAGGGGTGAGTCAAGTGGTGGACTAAACTGCAGTGCAATTGCAGTACGATCTCGGTAGGTTAGCAGTGAGTCCCCACTCAGTCAGCGGTAAGGTCCAGTCAGTCCCAGTCCGGTCCAGCAAGTACCACAAGGGACTGCGAGCACCATGGGCCGATGGAAGAGGGCAGACAATCGAGTTTCAGAAGGATAAATCAAGAAGCAGCGCCCAGCCTTTCATTCATTCCTGCGTGAGCCATGCGGAAGCGCTGCCACAGCGACTTGTGCGGGGAGGTCTGCAGAGAGCCCGGAGCTGAAGTGGGCGAGAGAGGAGCGTAGCATAGCGATAGGGTAGAGGCAGCCATAGCTGCCATAGCTTAGTTTAGTGTGAAGTGTGTGTGTGTATGTGTGAGTGTTCAGAGTGACGCATGTGGGATATCCAGGGTGATCCGGTGCATGTGAGCAGTGAGTTGTTTGGGCGCTGAGTCGCCATAGCCAGTTGAAAGTGAACTCGTATCTGGATGCCATATCTCTGAGTTTTGAGTGGGCGCATGTCGCCAGTTTGCTGCGCTACTGTTTACATGCATGAAAGTGTGAATGAGAGAAAGAGTCTGATTGCACGGGTGATTCAGAAGATAAAATTCGGATTAATTCCAAATGTGCGAGGAATGAGCCCTCGCGAGGCTTTATCAGACATGCATATGTTCAAGGCAGAGGCCCTCAGAAAGGCTTGTGCCCACCCTAAGTGAAGGCGGGCCTGAATATTCACTCAAAGCCAAAATTTGACATTTTTGTATGTGGGTATGCAGACTGTGGCAGCACGCTAGTTGGTTGAATGGACGAGTGAGCCTCGCAAAGCTGCGTTGTACAGTTGGCCCAGGCCTTGTGGGTTGCGCCTGGGCACATACACACAATGCAGGGGCGAATACATTATGGAATGGCTTTGGTCCTGTGGAAAAGCAGCACTGTCGTGCCCCAGGGTCTTGTGTAGGTGCAGCAAACCGCCCCCGTGTGAAATAATGCAGGTGGCCAACTGTGAAGGGGCCCAGGCCACCAACTGCCAAGCTGGGCCTGGGCGCAGGTACTGGGGCCTGACCGGAAGCTACTGGAAGGTTCTCCAGCCAGGCCACACGCAGCATCAAGGAGGTTGCCACTTCCATATAGGAAGTGAAGCAGCCCAGGCGAGGCATTCTCGCCCACGCGGGCAATGCGGTCATGCTGCTGCATTGAACGCTGCGCTAAGGCCAGTGTGCTTGTGGGGCGCATTGAGGTGAGGAGGTGCGTTGCAGGGCAGCGGAACGCTGGCAGCCATAGCCGGGCTGCTGGGCGCTAGGGGGTAAGAGGGCGATCAGGTGGTCTTCAGGGAAGGAGGCAAGTGTGTGGGTTGGGTCTGATGAGGGTGATGAGATACACACCTGCCTGTTGTGTGAACACAGCTGTAGGTAGGATAGTCGAGTGGGGTAGGCTAGGCACCGTGCGCCAGACAGAAAGGAGCGACTTTGGATATTGTGTTGGTGTGGCCTGAGGGCTTGAACATTGGCTCGTTACTTCGTTGTATTACTCTATTTGGATGGATTCTCGGTGCAATTGTGCTCTCTGCTTGTACACGACTACTTCGACATCTGTGTGATTTTGCAACTTGGTTTTCTGTATATTGCTCGCAGTCATATTCCTTGCAGATGAGAGTGTGCGCAACGAATTTCGATTTTGGAAAATAGAATCCCGAAACTCGGCTTAAAAGAGAGATTTTGGAGAAAAATAAAGTTTCGAAGTACTAGAGCAACGAAAATTTTGAATTTTCAAACAAATAGAAAAATTTGAAAATTTTAAGCTATTAATTAATGTGTGATTCATAATTAAAAAGAAACGAATTACCACAAAGAGAGAATTCGGGAACTCAAAAAAAAAATCGGATTTATCAAGCAGAGAAATTTCGAAATTACAGAAAAAGAAGAACTGGAAATTTTCGCTACTCCACAATTTCGGATTTCACAAAAAAATTAAAAAACGAATTTGCGTGAAAGGAAGAGTTCCGATCAAATATTTTCTTTTTTCTTTCGGGTTTGGCAGTTATGCAAGGAATATGAGCGGGACAGAAACCAAGTTGCAAAATCACACAGAAGTCCAGATAGTCATGTAACAAGCAGGGAGCTCAAAACCACCAAGATTCCATCCAAATAAGACTGATACAATGAACTCGTGAGCCAATATCCAAGCCCGCAGGCCACAGCAACGCAGTATTCAATGTTGCTCCTACTATCTGGCACCCAACGCCCAGCCTACTCTACTCATCCTACCTACCCTATCTACCTTCAAGCAATAGGCTCACCTCGGCTTCGAAGACCAATGTACATGTTGTCAACACCAATGCGGACCTCCCACACACACCAGGTACCTACTCTCGACTCCCCTCATCACCCTTGTCCACCCACACCTGCGCTTCCTTCTTGAAGACCACGGCCGCTCATCACCCCCTCGCGGCCAATAGCCAGCTATGGCCGCTAGCGCCATGCTGCCCTGCAGCGCCTCACACCGCTGTGTCTGCATCTGCCTGCGGGGTAGGTATGACGACAGTGCTGCATTCTCATTGGCCCGTGGCCACTTTGTGATGTGTCGGCCTCACACCACGTGTGCCCACAGGGTGCCCAGGGCGCAACCACCTGCGCCCTGGGCTCAACTGCCTGGCGCAGCTGCTTCTTCTGGGAGAGCCCAGAGTGAGGCCGAGGTTGCACGTCAACCAACTGGCGTGCAGCAGCTGTCTGATACCCACTTTGGTAAATGCTGAGATAAGGGCCTTTTGTGGATATTCAGGCCCGCCTTCACCTGGGCGGTGTCGGGCGGCTCAAGCCTTACGCCGCCCTTTACTTCCTTAAGATATATGGTTGGCGGGAATCAAGTTCAATCACTAAGGCCAACTCGGACACTGTTCCCACTGAAGATTTGACGACGAGGGGAACTATGAGGGAGATATCAAGACTGAAAGACCGGGCGAACGCAGTCCGCCGATCTAAGGGGAGCTTGCTCAAAAGACTTCAAGAATTTTTGCCGACAATGGCGCCACTTTTTGTTGCGCGGCACAGTCCTCCCCACGCCTCGCTGCACCTGCTGGTTCCCCCCCCCCATCAAGAGGTTGCTAGTCCTACCTCTAGTCGATCCTTCCGTCCCGAACCGAGCCCAATCTCCCCAGGCGCCCCTCGGGTGTATCATGCCCACCTCTCCCTTCAGCTCCCGCTGTCTACGAAATCAGGCCCTTGTCGCCAAGTGGGCACGATTCAAAGCTCGGATTTGAAGTGTGGGCGGGGCCGGTAGCAGTCTCAGGGTGGAATCGCGAAAGATAGCCAGCCCGCGTCGATGCAAGTCTAGAATCGCGGCTCGCGCAGGAGTGGTCAGGTACACAAGGCCGAGGAACGAGCTCGATACCGCTGTGACAATGTCTTAGAAAACGGGCCGCCGGCGTCCATAGACCGGACTCTTTAAGTTTGGAACTGACGAGAACAGGGCTCAGAAAAGAGCTCGACACAGCCGAGCTTTAAAAAAAACGAACTGCCTCCTTCGACTCTTTATAGTTTGGAACAGGCTTGAACCGGTTCAGAAAAGAGTTTGACACGACAGAGCTTCAGAAAACGAAATGCCACCTCTGACTTTCGAAGTCTCAGACAGACTAGAACAGGCTCAGAAACGACCTTGTCATATCAAAGCTGCAGAAAGCGAAATGCCACCTTAGACTCTTCGAAATTTTGGAACAGACTTGAACAGGTTCAGAAAAGAGTTTGACACGACAGAGCTTCAGAAAATGAAATGCCACCTCTGACTTTCGAAGTTTCGGACAGACTAGAACAGGATCAGAAACAACCTTGTCATATCAAAGCTGCAGAAAGCGAAATGCCACCTTCGACTCTTTAAAATTTTGGAACAGACTTGAACAGGTTCGGAAACGAGATCGGCATATTAAAGCTGCAAAAAAAATAATGCCACCCTCGACTCTTTAAAATTTTGGAACAGACTTGAATAGGTTCAGAAACGAGATCGGCATATTAATGCCACCTTCGACTCTTAAGTTTGGAACTGACTGGTCAGCGAGCTTCGAAGAACGAGAGTGAACCGAGCTCAGAAACGAGCTAACTCTCGTAAAAGCTACGGCCCTCCTCCTTCCTCCTCTCCCTCCTTCACCAACCCCTCCCTCCGCGGAGCGACTTGATCAGATTGCGGGAGGGGACAGAGGAATAGCGAAATTTGAACTTTCAGATTGCAAAGTCGTAATGTAAGCCCGATAAACGCATTGACATCAAGTTGTCCAGAGAGAAAAGGAAAATGCATTGACATCACACCAAAAGAGAATCGAAGCAGCAGACTCGATTTACCAATGAGAGCACAATCTCGCCACCACCGATGAGGCAATAAAAGTGGTGCCCAGACTACTATCCCGCGGCTATCCTTCCAGCCGATGAGGACAACTAGTGGTTGTTGTTATCGGCGATCGAAAGTACATGCAGATGTCGATCATGTAGACCCCTCATCGTGTCCTCACCTCACTTCCCTGTCCTCACCGAACCGCTCTCGGCTTACAGGATTCCTCCCTCTCTCTCTCTCTCTCTCTCTCTCTCTCTCTCTCTCTCTCTCTTTCTTCCTTTCTTTTCCTTGTTCTTCCTCTCCTCTCTCTTACCCTCTCTTTTTCTTGTTCATCCTCCCCTCTCACCCTCTGTTTTTCTTGTTCATCCCCCCCTCTCTCTCACCCTCTCTTTTTCTCCCTCCTTCCTCTCTCTCTCTCTTCATTGTCCCTCGTGAGTCCCACCCGCGGCGGGGCTTAGCGTCTGTAGCTCGCAGACTGCCGGCGCTATCGAACAGCGGCCCTTTCGCTCCCACCTCTCGCTCGAGTGCCCGACCGATGCTTCCCTTCAGGATCGCCTCATGATCGCCCGACCCCCTTCGCCATCACCTCCCTTCGCAGCCCCGTCACAAGAGCTCACCAGCCCCCTCCTTTTCGCGCAGGAACCTCCCCCTTTCTCCCTCACTTTCCTTCTCTCTCTCTCTCTCTCTCTTCCTCTCTCTCTCTTGCGCGCGCGCATGCATGGACGCTAGTCCCGGCTAGACGACGAGTCCGCCCGCACCACCTCTCTCTCTGTACCCGCGTATTGGACCTCCCTCGCGCGTTCGACTCCACTTCGTCCCCTTCCTCAAGCTGCGCGCGCGGGTTCTCTCCTTCTCTTCGGGTCACATCGAGCCTCCCAGTACGCTCCTGCGGTCCCCTTACTCCGTCCTAGGACGCTCCTGGGTGCGTTGTACTGCAGCGGGCGCAAAACGCCCTCCGTGCGTAAGAACGCCCGTCTCGTATGCCCCCTTGACTCTTCCCTCGCACTCACTTATATGCTCTTTCCTTTTCCTGCATCGATCCTCCCTTCCTTTCTGCCCTCCAATCACCACCTCCCCTTCTTCCTCCTATGCGTACTTCTTACTATTCCCCGTTCTCCCGCCAGTCGCTTGTCAATATTTCAGCTCCTTTCGTCAAATTCCCAATCTCCCGCCTTTCCTCCGGAGGCACCTCCGCACCCCTCAAGATCGCACCCTCTGCCTTTCTTCATTAGAGGCCAGCCGCGGCGTTCCCTCCCGTATTGGGATCCGATCCTCCTTTCGTCGTCGGATGGATCGCTAGGGGGAGTCAAAACCCTGGTCTCGATCTCTCGTTCGTAGACCACGCGCACTTTCGACCAATTCTCGTCCAGGTGCATCCACGTGCATTTCTTACCCCAGGCTGTTCGCTCCTCGGCTGCCGCGACTGACGCTTCTTCCTCTCGGGCGGTTATCAAGAAGCTCGAGGCGTCAAAAACCCGAAATTTTTGATCGAATTTCTAAGTCCCGCCCCCGTTTTCTTTCTTGTCTAACCCCTCGCCGTTCCCTCCTCCTTCCCTTCACCAATCCCCACGTAGCTCCCTTGTAGTATTCTTCCTTCCTCTAGTAGCAGGATCGGTCACGGGTGGAGATTGCAGCCGCGATCCCGGTTCCCCCCCTCCCCCCCGCTTCGTTCGTCGATCACCTGATCTTTGCCCACTCGCGCCCGAGTGCATCTTACTGAGCGCACGACTCATATCCCGCGGAATGCTCCCTCCTCGGACTGCCTCCCATGCTGCCACCTGTGCTACCTCCTTTCGGCGGTTAGCAAGAAGCCCAAGGCGCGCACTCCAATCTCGTGCGGTTAGAACTTCAAGATCTCTTCTCTTTCCCTCCCTTCCCTGCTTGTTCTTCCCTTCCTCACAAGAGATCTGGCGCCGACAGTGGGAGGGGGAGGGAGCAGCTCACTATACTGCGCTCGAGAATCCAGAACTCGAGAGTCCATGCAGCCTCGCTGGAGGCCGATTCTTTCCTGCAAAAATTAATCATACAACTCGGGCCCGTTGCGTCGATACAGCTCCCGCCCCCTTGCTGCTAACAGAAACAATCTTGAGGCCTCACGCAGGCCCGCTGGAGGATGATCTCATTCTGCAAAAATTAATCACACAAGCTGGACCTGCTGCGTCGATACAAATCCCCCTGTTTTCAACAACAACAAAAAAAACAATCCGATTGCAGAGGCTGGATCCACAGCCGAATAAATCCTAGGTTCTCCGTACCAACCTCCTCACGGTGGCGGCCGTACCGAAGCTTCACAAGTTGCAGCTCGCGCGCAGTCGACCCCACAGGCGAGACACGTGCTCGAGGGTAGTCCGCGAAACCCTTCTTGCCCCCATCTCCCGTTTTCATAGTGTTGTACCGGAGTAGAGGACACCGATCCCCATCATTTTGCGAAGGTCGCTGACAGTCCGAGCATGCCGACCCAGTCTTCACCTCGGGGGTCGAATCGAGGCCGGCCAGCGCATGCATACCTCTGTCACGTGGAGGCTGATTGGTATCGAGTTATTGCGTCGATCGTTCCTAACCAACCGCCATGAGCGCTCGCGACCTCTCGTAGCTCAATGTTAGCCCTGTGGTCCATTTCGACGAACCCCCGGTTGTCAGCAATCAATGAGCGCGTCCACCTCGAACCTCCCTCGCTTCCAATTTCCCACCTTCAGCCTCAACATTTGTCGTCCCTTTCCTTCTTCCTAATTCCCGCACCGAAATCCTTGGGTATCTCGTCCGCGTTAGGCCCCGCTTGGAACCATGTTCTGTTTGTCTTCTCAACTCGTCCCAAGGCTAGTATTAACCAATAAGAACCCACGTTCCCTCACCATCCGCCAGCCACATACACGCAGACAAAAGAAACAAGCAAAAAAAATGAAAACACCCAAAATTCAGTCTCTCTTCTTGCAATGGGAGCATCCGGCTGGTAGGCAGCCGCCCGACACCGGTGCGCAGCAAATTCATGGGACTCGACAAAAAGGCCACATGGTTTTGCATGTGTCCCTTTGGGCGCCAAACAGGCCCGGGGCTAGGGTCGAGAGAAAGGACTGGTACCGGGGCGCTGCAAACTTCCCGACGGCCTCGACACAGGAGTGTTGAGGCCCACGCAAACTTGGGCCCAACGAACTATATAAGGCCAACTGGGATTGGGATTGGGGGCCTTTGGGACTTGCGTGCGAGACAGGCGCACGGGGGGGAATTGGCGCACTGGCTAGCCCGCGGAGGGCTAGTTCACGAAGGACAGGTGTCTCGTTTGTAACAATTCCTTCAAAGCATTTTTTCATTTTTTTATAACGCGGCACCTTGCGAATATGTTGTGCTGTATCTAAAGCTTTGGGTGATAAGTTTTCAAAGTGTTGAAAATGCGCTTGTACATGAAAAATAGCCACGCACGAGAGGACAAAAGCGAAGGGGGGACTTCTTGCAGGCGCACGAGAGAGGTAGACTGGCTAGCACATTGGGAGTGCTAGCCCACGAACTCACGAGACCCGAGAGACAAAACACGTAGGAGAGCCGAGAGGAGGGGACGGCTGGCTGGCACACGTGTGCTGGTTTCCTCCAACATGTGCGCTCAAATCAGGGAAAGCCTGGTCCAGATTCAGGCACAGGGGTTGAGGGCTTCAAGCGGTCCCTATCACGCACGAACAGGGACGTTTTTGTCGGGTAGATACACACGAGGCAATCAGCGCACGGAGGGAAAGAACCAATCAACGTACGGTCTAATCTAGAACTAATCAGCCTATTACGGGCAGCACAAGGTGCTTCGCTCGCAG
The DNA here is from genome assembly GCA_003427395.1 of Chara braunii. NCBI lineage: Eukaryota > Viridiplantae > Streptophyta > Charophyceae > Charales > Characeae > Chara > Chara braunii. Next base: position 649,561 of record BFEA01000345.1, read on the forward strand.
CGCACGCACCTGGATGAGTGAGCAGGTGTGATACACACATGGAGCCAGCACTCCAATTAGGCGTGAACTTGGATAGAACCCTGGTCTCGGTTCATTCATGGGGAGGAGGGAGTACTGGAAGGCGTGCTGGTTTCTCGTGGGGGTCGAAGGAGCAAGCATCAGCGAAGGGAAGATGTGTGCCGAGAAGGCACCTCCACGCGTACGAGGAGCCCAATCATGTTCAAGCGCGCTGAAGCTAGATACGGGAAAACTTCAATACGAACCGGGACTAATTCCCGAGTAGATACGCACGGAGGATGTACTATGCGGAAACATCAACGCCTGGAGGATCTACTCTAGGGAATAATCAATGCACGGAGGAGCTTGCACGTTGGATTGATCCATGGGCCTGGAGGATCTACTCTAGGGAATAATCAATGCACGGAGGAGCTTGCACGTTGGATTGATCCATGAGCCTTCAAGAGGCAAACTAATCATGGGTCATCAACGCACGAAAAGAAACTTCTTGTCTTTCGAATCGACGCTCGGTTACCAAAGCGCGCAAACCAGTATCTAATCGCAGTTATCATGCTTGCACAAGGAGGATTCTCTCAGCGGATCCAATCAACGAAGAAGACGGATGAATAGGCATCTTCACGGTAAAGGGCACGTTGTTGGAGAACAGGGGTAAATCCAGGGGTAAATCCTATACAAGCAGCGCACAGATTGATGTTGATCTTATGCACGACGAGGGAGGACCCAATCAGCATTTGATGAAGGCTGACAACGCGCGCACGTGCATCACATTGTGGGCGTGAAGTGGTAAGTTATTGTTGTGCCATCTCGACTGGCAATAACGCGTAGGAAGGTACTGAGCATTGAGAACAAAAAACATGCATGCCAATCAAGGGAGGAACGCACAAGGCGTGAACATTGAAGCAAGACAGGTGGAAAAAGGAGTGTTGTGATCACGTGGGGCAGAACGTGCGAACTGTCGGATCCTGTGCACGAACCCGGACGGGGAAGCACGCCTTATTCACGCATGAGGGCTTCGTGCCCAACCTGTGAACGAAGGGGTATTTTCCCTCCATCCAGGCGACGAAAGGGGGCTAGATACGATGCTTGATTCAGACAGGTTACGGCAGCAACGAACCCCCGTTTGCTGAAGAAGCACATCACGATGCTGTTCCAAATCTGGGGAGAGAGGGAGAGGGAGAGACTGCCCGTACCAAACTAAGGCCACAGTGAGCTTATGAGAATAAGAAAACCACCGACGGAATACCTGACTCTACTGCACGAATTCCAAAATTGCCACTAAGACGTGGCCAAATTCCAGAAATGCCACTGTCCGTTGCATTATGAAATTTTCATGGTTCATTCTTTTTTTCTTGGCTGCACCCATACTTAGAGAGAGAGAGAGAGAGAGAGAGAGAGAGAGAGAGAGAGCTTGAATGTGGCCATCATTACGCACCAGATTCCAATGCGCATATGTGAAGGGTTCTGAAAGAGGAACTGAGCATGAATCCATCTACTGTGGTGCGCCAGATTCTAGTAGACACACGACTGAGTTTCAAAGAAGAGTGCCAGATGGACCAGGCAAAAACCGCATGCTAGAAACGGGACAAGGTGACAGTGATCAAGAGTCGAACAGTGGGAGAGCGATAATAAGAGACAGAAAAAGAGAGAGAAGAGGAGAGAGAAGAAAGGGGGGGGAGAAGACTGCTACAGTGAGGAAAGTTGCGGACAAGGAACGGGAGCTCGGTGTAGAAAATTGCTGGTGAGAACGAACCTGGCAGAAATCATGGTCCAGGTGCATTCAACCTCAGGTACACGCGTGGTCGGTCGTCTAACCAATTTCGAAGCAACAAGATGTAAACAGGACAAAAGCAACAGGCGAGCACATTCTCCCGAGAGAGAGATGTATCCATAAATGCTAGCTGCCTTTCGAATGAAATGGCATGAAGGCATGGCCTCCCAGAGTACTTAACCAGCGAAGAGAACCGTGATGGAAAACTTGTTCTAACGGGAGGCAGCCAGTGGAATAAACCTTTAAATTGCTCCTCTTTGGACTTGTCAAAGATTATAATCGGGACTACAGACAAATAAAGGGTGGGGAAGTGAGAAATTTAAGGAACGCAACTACCCTGTAGTTGTGGCTAGGTGCATCCGAATTTTTGGGACATGAGGAGACCAACAGCATCCCCTGTTCACTTAAGGTAGTGACCATGTGAGAGAAAGGGGAAAACACAAAATTTGTCTCTGCGCTCACATAGCCTACTACCTCAGATGCCCTTCCCATGTCTTCCTGTACTATCCCAACTTTTTTCCAGAAATAGCCAAGTCACAACACAGACTCATCACTTGGCATGAGAGCTGGTCACATCCTAAGTTAGTTCTACCGGGTCCCAACCAGCGGACTGTCACCAACTATTGGCACCAGCTGATGCCCCTGTGGGTGACACGGTGTCTACACCGGGATTGGAAAACGGGGGGCAAAATGCTGCAGGCTCAAGCACAGGTACCATCTGCTTTAAAGTTCGAGGAGCAATTTTTGCTGACAGTTGGAATAAACAGTAGTGATTTGCTCCATCAGATTCGAAGTGCTACATGACACAGTGAGAGCGGTATGCCAGTGAGCAGGGTTTCACTCAATCAGTGGAGTGAACGCCAGGTGTGACTAAGGACACAACAGTCGTTCGTAAGATCAGCACCACAGCAACATAAAAGATGTGTACAGCCTCAAAGCACGAAATTATGACAGAAGAAAATTCGATAATTGGGCTCGAGATTCGGGGTTCAGACGCTAGACACACAGAACCTGAAATGGTAGCAAACTTCATACACCAAACGAAAGTTGTAACAAACCTTCAAGCATAGCAACGTCTGTGTAAACAGCAGAAACAGACCGGTGGACGGGGTAAAGTCTGTGAACTCAGGCTCAGTGAAAGACCTCTGTGAAGACAACAGTCGAATTGCTGGCCCAGACGAAAGGATTCAGGAGCCAAATTTGCAGACTCCAGAAAGCGAGTGCAGCGGAAGCTGAGTAGTATTACAGCTAACTGCAGACTCAGTATCCTCAGCCCAAGAAAAGCTCAGACTTGCTTGCTCATATTTGTAGACTCGGACGAACGGATATACGAGTGACGAAGACAAAACTCAGTACCCACAGTCACAGCGAGACAGAGAAACAGCAAGACTCAGACTATTCAAGACCAGACTCAGGTGATTAGGCTCAGCATGTTGGTTTTCACAAATACGGAATTCAGACTTGGTTTGCACAACCATCAGACCTAGCCACTGGAGCCGCTTACCGACAGAACGGCAGAAAGGGGACGACTGACAAGGGAATCGAGGAAAGAGTAGTCGGGACTCACACTGAGAGCAGTCCTAGTTTCGTTGATTCTGTGTGAGTCCAAACGGACTCAGATGAGGTCGAGCTGGTAATTACAGATTTAACTTGTTTAAGGATTTTGTCTTACAACTACGATTATCCTGTCATAGCTTGTCTTTGGGTCTTGAATTACCAGATCTAACATTTGAAGTATTGCAGGTTGCAGGAGCCCGGAAATAGACCTCCCAAGGGTGACAGACGCGGGGTGGACATAGGGTTAGATCTGCTGGCCGGCAGACCTCTTCTCATGGTCGACAGCGGCACGAGGCTTGCAGGGGGCTACAATCCAAATCATATGCATGTTGTCTAGGGGGCCCTGAGGGCACATTCCTCACATTCCATCCCCCTTAGCTTGGAAAGTCCGCTGAGATGCTTCTATGCAGGTGCCTTCCCCTTCAACCGTCTCTCATAGTCTGCCACAATCTGAGGTGCTGTCTCAATTAGTTCCTCTTTGGTTGGCCATCTCTCATAGTCTGCCACAATCTGAAGCACTGCACGCCCCGGAGAGCAATCCGGCTGATTCTAGCACAAACAGTGAAAGTACCTCTCCACAGGATGACGACTGTGCCCTCCCGTTGTGTCGTCGCATAAGTGCAGTTCGGTTGGCATGTACACGACATAGCCTCTGCTCCGAACACTATGAAGGGATGGTCGCTGCTAGCCTCTCACACGAAAAGTGTGATCCCCTGTCCTGTGCTTATCCCCCCCACCCCCTGATTACTTGCCCACCATGCCGTTGTGGCCTTGATCTGCCATTCTTAAATAATTGTCACGTCAGCCTTCCATACTAATGACATGTCATAACATGCCATGTGTCATCAATGCTTCACGGAAGCTGTCATAGGAAGTATGTGCCTTTACTGTGTGGACTATTCCCAGTGCCATCACCCTCCACATCCTCTCCTAGCATGTCCCACATGCGGTGTTGGTCATACACCTACAACAACTGCTAACGGATCTCCCTCTTTCTTGACAGGCGAACGACGGACACAGCAGTCCGAGGAGGAAAATAGACTTCTATATGAACCCCCGGCAGAGCAATGTGCTCATAGTTTATCACCACCAGGGTGAGCTGTTGCGGATTAAATCCTGCAACAGCTGAACGCCCTTGCGTTGGACCGATCCTCCCTGTCGTCGTCTGCCCATAGAGAAGGAATACATACTGAGGAATCCCAAGAAAGGTTCTCCATGCCGCTTTGTGATGACCCGCTGAAGATTCAACTAGCATGTGGTTCGCATGCCTTGTGCAAGGAAAATGAGCGATAGCGAACTTCAGAAATCAAACAGCATCATACACAAGAGACCAGATAGTCGTGACCTCGAACCAATAGCAGAATTGCATCACGAGTTCCACCAAATAAGAACACAGTAAAAGCTCAGAATTTACAATGCTGGAATTGTCCCATCATCATCAACAAAGAACCAATGTCGATATCCTATCTGACGCTCGGCGCCCAGACAACAAATGGCAGATCCTATCTAGTCGATATCCTATCTGACGCTTGGCTCCCAGACAACAAATGGCAGATCCTATCTAGCCTACGTACAATGCCGCTGATGACATCAACAGCTCCCCGAAGTACGAGCAGACCTTGGCCAATACCGGTCGCCTCAAGCACCAGGTATCATCTCTCGTATCCCAACTCACAGATGCCACATGCACCCAAGGACCACCATGCGCCCCATCCATCATACAGCAGCGCAACTCGGCTATGGCTGCCTGCTCCTTCCAACTCGCCCGTGAGCGCGTGAGCGCTGGCCAACGTTAGCGCAGCAACGTTTGCGCAACATGCAGCCAATTCCCGAATGCCGAATGCGTGGGCAGGCCCTTTCCTAAATGGAAGCGGCCTTGCCTGCTTGCCTGCAGCTTGGCTGCGCTGGGCCCCTGCCCAAAAGTTTGCGATAGGCCCAGAGTGGCTGAGCCCCAGTCCAGACCAAACAGGCCTTGGGCCTATTGTGGTTGCCCATGTCCAACTACCCGCGGCCTGTGTTCGGTCCATGTTGCGAATCTGGCCCAGGGTCTGGCTCAGTACATTTGAAAAGAGGCAGTCTGGGCCTGGGCGCTCTTAACCAACATGCGCTGCGCAATTGCCTGAATTTACCCTGTTGCGTGATGACCCCAAAATAGGCCTGGAGAGCGTACCTTCACTTAGAGCGACTGACTATATAGAAAATAGGGCCCAATAGGGCAGATCGAGGTCTTGAGCCTCGCATTCCCTCCTCCATACTTTGCTAGTCCTTTGAAAAGTTCATTCAATCTGGGACTTTCCTTTTTGGAGCAACTTCTCATATTGGGCGACAACCTACGGTGCGGATTGCATCAGTTCCTCCCGTGTGAACCATCTATCCTCCTTTGGATCAGTGTGATGTCTGAACCGAACTCGATACTGCAGCTTCGACTTCGGAGGACGTCCCCTGCCTGTCTGTCTTGGAACCGACATTTCTTTGTGATGCACGATGTCGTTGATGTTGACCTCTCCATCCATGGTTGGGGGCAGCATTGAGCGATGAGAAGGAGACTGGTCAGTTTCCTTGAAAGGTGCGAACCTAGAGGTGTGGAAGACTGGGTCAGTGCGAAGGTGACCAGGGATCTGAATTACATATGAAGGCCCATCCGGATTATCCCCAACGATATCTAGAACCTCCTAGGGTCCAAAGTATTGAGGAATGAGCTTGTGGGAGATCCCGTGCTCCTGACCCAATTCTGAGGACTTAACCCATACTCTGTCCCCTACCTGGAGTGTAGATGGGCGGCGGTGCTTGGTTCTCAGAATCTATCATCACTTTCTGTGCCTTGTGCATCTGTTATACTGCCTGCTGCATCAGGTGTTCATCTCGATAGCCCATTTCTAGTGTATTAGGTGCGGTAGTCGGCTGGTTCTCAGGTAATAGGAAGTCGAGGGGTATTCTAGGCTTGAAAGTTTGTACCAGACTGTTAGGCTTACCCCAGTGGCGTTGTGTATAGCGTTGTTGCGATGAGAGCAAGTTTCTCATCCCAGTCCACGTGATTGGGCTTGATGTAGTGCCGCAATAGGTGTTGTACAACGCGGTTCTGTTCTCTGCTTGGCCATTTGCCTCTGCGTGGTTCCTGGAGGTCATCTGCAGTTGTGTACCCTGTTCTGCAGCTGCAGCCTTCCACAACTCACTTGTGAATCTGACAATTGTCTCTAACAATTGACTTACGAAGCCCAAAGTCCCTGACCCAGTTCTCCTTCAAGAATCTAATCATGTACTTTGTTTTCGTTGTTTCAGGCATTGCCACTAATCTAGCATATTTATTAAATCTGTCCACAATGACAAAGATGTGTCTCATTCCACTCTTGCTGGTCATCAGTGTGTCCATGAAATCCATGGATAGGCTCTGCCTTCCACAACTTACTTGTGAATCTGACATCTGCCACTAACAATTGACTTATGAAGCCCAAAGTCCCTGACCTAGTTCTCCTTCAAGAATCTAATCATGTACTTCGTTTTCGTTGTTTCAGGCATTGCCACTAATCTAGCATATTTACTAAATCTGTCCACAATGACAAAGATGCGTCTCATTCCACTCTTGCTGGTGATCAGTGTGTCCATGAAATCCATGGATAGGCTCTCATCGGGCCTTTTCGGAATCTGAAGGGGCTTACGAAGCCCAAGAGGGGCCTGTGTACGTGGGTTGTCCCTTTGACATTCTTGACAAGTCTCCACGTACAGCTTGGCATCTCTCATCATTGTGGGCCACCAGAACTGCTGCAGCAAATAGGTCGTTGTCTTCTTATACCCAAAATGTCCTGTGGCATCATGGTACTCGCCTAAAAATAAACTACGCGAAGACTCCTGATTAGGCACACACAGAAATTTATTCCCAACCTTCTCAAGGAACAGTAGGCCGTTGACCAACTTAACAAAAGTTGTTTTGTCCTTCGTCCCGAGTCTGCGTATAATCTCATCCATAAACGGGTCCTCGCGATAGGCTTCCACCAAAGAGCGAGTAACATTGTTTGCAAGCCTAAACTCAGTGATCAGCGCATCGAAGAAATCTGGCCTACGCGACAGCGAATCAACAACTTTATGACAGGCTACTACAGAACTTTTGTAAAGAGCTATAGCATAGTGGCCACTCCTTTGACTGACCCGCCTTGACACTCCGCGGGAGTGGAAAGATGAGTGAGAGGCTGCTTTCATACATCTGAAGCATGCGTTAACGCACTACGAGGTCTTGAAACTTCCTGATCCTGATAAGCCGTTCGTAGTCACCACGGATGCCAGCCAATATGGCATTGGCGCCGTGCTCGTGCAACAGGAGAGGCCAAAGTTGAGGCCACTAGAGTACATGTCCAAGAAAATGCCGTCTTAGAAGTTGGATAAGTCCACTTATGAGAAGGAACTCTATGCGGTGTACAATGCTCTCGCCCATTGGAGACACTATCTCCTTGGGAGGTTCTTCATCCTCAGGACTGATCACCAGACCCTGAGATGGATGAGAACCCAACCGGTACTCTCTGGCGCTCTGAAGCGTTGGATCGAAGTCATTGAGCAATATGACTTTGACCCTTCGTATCTCCAAGGGGAGTACAACAAGGTTGTTGATGCCTTGTCGCGCAGACTAGACTTCTCAAGTGCGCTGATTACTGAGTTCGATCTGACGGACAATGTTACTCAGTCTTTGGTGGAAGCCTATCGCGAAGACCAGTTTATGTCTGAGATTATATGCAGACTTGAGGCGAAGGATAAGAAGATTTCCGCCGAGTTTGAGTTGGTCAATGGCTTGCTGTTCCTAGAGAAGGGAGGGAATAAAGGCTTGTGTGTTCCAAATAGCGAGTCTTTGCGCAGTTTGTTTTTAGGCGAGTGTCATGATGCCACCGACCATTTTGGGTATAAGAAGACCGCAACCAACTTGCTGCAGGGGTTCTGGTGGCCCACGATGATGTGAGATGCAAAACTGTACGTGGAGACTTGTCAAGTTTGTCAACGGGATAAGCTACGTACTCAGGCTCCTATTGGGCTTCTGAAGCCCCATCCGATTTCGGAATGGCCAGGTGAGAGTTTGTCCATGGATTTCATAGATACTCTGATCACCAGCAAGACTGGAATGTGTCACATCTTCGTCATCGTGGATAGATTTAGTAAGTATGCTAGGTTAGTGGCCATGCCGAAAACAGCAAAGACGGAGTACGTGATTAGAATGTTAGGGACTTTGGTCTACCGAAGTCCATTGTTAGCGACAGGGATGTCAGGTTTACCAACGAGTTGTGGAAGGTCGCTGCTGCAGAGTAGGGCACTCAGTTGCAAATGTCTTCTGGGAATCACCCAGAGGGCAACAGCTAGGCCGAGCAACTGAACCGCGCTGTACAACACCTGTTGAGGCATTTTATCAAGCCCAACCAGGTGGAGTGGGATGAGAAGCTTGCTCTCATCGCTAGTCTGTATAACAACGCGGTACACGGCGCCACTGGGGTGAGCTCGAACAGTCTACTACTGACTTTCAAGCCTAGACTACCTCTTGACTTTCTCCTAACTGAGAATGAATCAACTGTTGCACCGGGTGCGTTAGAGTTTGCCTACAGCTATGAACAGAAAATGCAGCAGGCGGTAGAACAGATGCAGAAGGCACAGACAGCGATGATAGAGTCCGAAAACAGACACCGCCGGCCTTCTACATTTCAGGTTGGGGATAGAGTCTGGGTTAAGTCTTCAGAACTGGGACAGGAGTACGGTATATCCCGCAAACTCATGCGTCAGTACTTTGGACCTTGGGAAGTCGTGAACATCGTCGGGACAGATCCGGATGGGCCATCATGTATTATCCGGATTCCTAGTCATCTTCGTACTGACCCTGTCTTTCACGCCTCTAAGCTAGCACCTTTCAAAGAAACTGACCAGTTCCCATCTTGTCGCTCAATGCTGCCCCCAACCATGGACGGAGAGGTGGACATTGATAATATTGTGGATCACAGAGAGCTGCCGGTATCAAGGCCAGCAGGCAGGGGACGTCTTCCAAAACTGAAGCTGCAGTACCGCGTTCGGTTCCGACATCACACTGATCCAAAGGAGGATAGCTGGTTCACAAGGGAAGAACGCATGCAGACCACTCCTCAAGTGGTGACTCAATATGAGAGATCTCTGTAGAAGGGAAAGCGCCCTATGATCGAAGATTGAGCTTCTCAGAGGACTGTTGAAGCTAAGGAGGAGGGAATGCGAGGCCACTGCCTCTAAGAGCCCCATATGGCCCCCATTTTTGCAACCCGTCGGCCGCCCTAAGTGAAGGCAGGCTCGACGAGGCCCTCAGGGCCCTTTTTTGGCCACCACGCAACTCATGGAAATTCAGGCAGTTGCGCAGCGCCAGTTGGTTGAGTGAACCTAGGCCCTGGGCCGTCTATGTGAATGTACGTGAAGCAGGCCCTGGGCTGGATATGGGTACCGGGCCAAACACAGGCGAAAAGCAGTTGGGCACATGCAACCACTTCAGGCCCAAGGCCTGCTCTCCTGGTGACTGGGCCTCAGGCTACGGGGGCCTACTGGAAGCTTCCTGGACTGGACGCAGGCAGGCCACTTTGATATAGGGAAGGGCCTGCCTCCTCATTCGACATTCGGGTGCTGGCTGCATGCTGCGCAAGCGCTGCTGCTGCGCTATTTGCTGGCTGGCGCCTACGCTCTCACGGGTGAGCAGGGAAGGAGCACGCAGCCATAGCCGAGCTGCGCTGCTGTAAGTTGGGTGAAGCGCAGGGTGGTCCTTGGGTGCTAGTAGCATCTGTGAGTTGGGGAACGAGGTTGTGAGTGTAGCGCGAGACATACCTGGTGCTGGAAGCGTGCGACATTGGTCGCCATATGCTCGTACTTCGGGAATGTTGTTGATGTCATCTTTCGGCTTTGTAGTATAGGCTAGATAGGATCTGCCACATGTAGTCTGGGCGCCGAGCGCCAGATAGGATATCGGCTCTGGTTCTTCATTGATGATGATTGGACTATTTCAGCATTGTCAATTATGAACTCTTGGTGTGTTCTTATTTGGTGATTCTCATGGTGCAATGCTGTTGTTGGTTCGAGGTCAAGACTATCTGGACTCGTATGTATGATGCTGTTTGATTGTTGGAGTTCGCTTATGCTCTTCCTTGCACCGACCGATTGGCTGATAAGGAGGTGATTTTATGGACGGCCCCTGAAATCCTCAGGAATTATTTAACGTCGCAAACAGGATGACGATTACAGCCAATGGAAGGTCCCCGCCGTGTAGACGTCAGGTACTCGTCGTTCCCTTAGGGCTGGCCTGCCCCTCAGAACCCATCTATAGCGCAGCGAGCGGACAAAGGACAAAGCAGCAAGCATGCGTGCTCTACTCTTGGTGGGTTGGCATGGTGACCATGACCCATTGCTTTGTCCAGGGCCCTTCAAATAGCACCGCCCTCTCCTTCCAGATGCTCCACGTGCACTGATGACTCTCAAGGTTGAGAGCACTCGACTCCTCACATAAGAGGACTCTCAAGACAACACACGTCCTCAATGTACGAAGTGTTGAAGAGGGTACATAAGGTTAGGTGCAACGTACCTCAAAATAGCTGCCCCCAACCACAAATATTCTCACCAGATGACCCGATGCCGATTGTGATGAGCAATCGCTGCTCCGGCACAACCAGCATTACACCGTCGTTCCACCTCAACATCAATCGCACATCAGATAGTTCTCATCACATTGCGAACACAGAATATTCACCACATATGCGAGGCCTGTGCCTCTATGAGCCCCATAAGCCCCCATTCTGCAGCCCGTCGGCCGCCCTAAGTGAAGGCAGGCTCGACGAGGCCCTCGGGGCCCTTTTCTGGCCACCACGCAACTCAGGAAAATTCAGGCAGTTGCGCAACGCCAGTTTGTTGAGTGAACCTAGGCCCTGGGCCGCCTGTGTGAATGTATGTGAAGCAGGCCCTGGGCTGAATAGGGGTACCGGGACAAACACAAGCCGAAGGCAGTTGGGCACAGGCAACCACTTCAGGCCCAAGGCCTGCTCTCGTCGTGCTGGGCCTCAGGCTACCGGGGCCCACTTCCTAGGACTAGACGCAGGCAGGCCACTTTGATATAGGGAAGGGCCTGCCTCCTCATTCGGGATTCGGGTGCTGGCTGCATGCTGCGCAAGCGCTGCTGCTGCGCTATTTGCTGGCTGGCGCCTACGCTTTCACGGGCCAGCAGGGAAGGAGCACGCAGGCATAGCCGAGCTGCGCTGCTGTAAGCTGGGTGAGGCGCAGGGTGGTCCTTAGGTGCTAGTGGCATCTGTGAGTTGCGGAACGAGGTTGTGAGTGTAGCGCGAGACATACCTGGTGCTGGAAGTGTGCGACATTGGTCGCCATATGCTCGTACTTCGGGAATGCTGTTGATGTCATCTTTCGGCTTCGTAGTATAGGTTAGATAGGATCTGCCACATGTAGTCTGGGCGCTGAGCGCCAGATAGGATATCAACTATGGTTCTTCGTTGATGATGATGGGACTATTTCAGCATTGTCAATTATGAACTCTTGGTGTGTTCTTATTTGGTGATTCTCGTGATGCAATGCTGCTATTGGTTTGAGGTCAAGACTATCTGCACTTGTATGTATGATGTTGTTTGATTGCTGATGTTCGCTATGGCTCATCTTCCTTGCAATTTGGTATCGGAGGTATGGTACGATTGCGCTCATCTGGCGCTCGTCTTTTGCCTTATGCGGTACAATACATGGGGTCTGCTGGGCGAGTTTGGCCGTAAGTGGTGTGTAGTGAGGAGGGTGGAGACAAGTGTAAGGCGACCCAGGAGGTGAGGGGAATCGCCAGGAAGGCTACGAAAGTGCAATGTGGTCTGGGCAGTGTGATGAGAACTATCAGTGTGATGAGAACTATCTAATGTGCGATTGATGCCGAGGTGGAACGACGAGTTAATGCTGGTTGTGCCGATGCAATGACTGGTCATCGCAATGGCCATTTGGTCATCTAGTGAGATTATCTTTGTGGTTGGGGGCAGCTAAATGAGGTATGTTGCTCTTAACCTTATCTTCCCTCTCCAACACTTCTTACCGTGAGGTTGTGTGTTCCTTATTGAGAGGCCTCTCATCGTGAGGTGTCGAGTGCGCTCAACCTTGAGAGTCGGCAATGTTCACGTGGAGCATCTAGGTGGAGATGGGTGAAGCTTCTAAAGGGCCCTGAACGAAGCACTAGTGCACGGTCACCATGCCAACCCACAGGGAGTAGAGCATGGATGCCTAGCTGCTTATCCTTTGTTCGGCTTGCTGCGCTGTTCGATGGGTACCACTGGGCAGGCCAGCCCTACAGGAAAGACGAGCACCCGACGTCTATAAATAAACACGAGAAGGGGAACCATTGACTGTGATCGTTGTCCGACTACGACATAAAATAATTCCTGGAGTCACTTGGGGGTGGACGTTGAATTGCCCCTGGATCAGTCAATGGTTGGAAGGCTCGTGGCACGCCGAGGATAAATGTACGTGCAAGGCTGGCCGGCTCAGTGGATACTCGGGGCGCAGGAGTGGGCCGAACACACACCTTTAGACACGCTACGCTCTCGTGATTGCTCAGGGACGCTGACGTCAAAAGATACTCAGGGGAACTAAGGGAGGGGTCGATTCCAGGTGATAAGTTCGAGAAAATTCCATGTTGTCCTACACACACAAATGATTTTATTTTTATGTTTTGATTAGTTAGGTGGACTGCCGTTGACATCTGACAGACAACATTAGTTGGAACTGGTTATTGTTCCTGGTGCTTCAGTTTGCGGACTAGTCACACTGAAAATAGTTTCAGTTGTAGGAATCTGACTTACTTGTTGACCACAAATGATATCTATTCAGAAATAGCCACCCACTAATTAGTGGGTCTGTGCACTATGTTGCGGTAGGCATCTAGTATGATCTAGTGTAGATAGTGCACAGAGCTGTAGACTATGAGCGACGAGGAGGACATTGGAGAGAATGACCACAGGATCTTGTGATCAGCTAGAGGCCCGAGAGCTCACGTATCCCTAGGACTGGAGGGTGATAGGAGTCTGTTTCGCCGGCATAGGGAGAGACAGCAGGAGCAGAGGAGGGCTAGAGCAGCCGAGGCCAGCAGAACTTTAGTTAGCGAGGCCGGTGCTACAGCAACCATGGCCACTACAGCCATGGCTAGTTCTGCGCAGCAGACTCTCCAAGCCGGTAGTTCAGGTGTCGTTGGGTCAACGGTCGCGCAAACCGTGAGTCAGTCCACTGGCATTATGGCAAGCCAGGGCGTGGTGTTGACTCCAAAGGATGTCGCCATCCAGCAGGCAACCCTGCAGGAGGCACAGTTACAGTGGGCATTAGGAGAGATAAAAGCGGAAAAGGAAAAGATGATCAGAAGAAGAGCCAGGGTGCAGCGGAGAGGGGCAGATATAGAGGAGTTAAAAATGATGGACCTGACACATGGATGGTGATGTGAAGGTAGTGAGGAGGGCCATGCTAGGCGTTTTAGAGATGCAGGAGCATCAAACTACAATCGTTCAGGACATTCAACAGAGCCTAGCCGTTTTGGCAGGCCGTGCTCAGGCAACACCATCACCAGCCGGGCCTGGTGCCTGGCCCGTGTCATATCCTCCTTTTTCATTCCCACCGGTGACAGGGGTATCCCCATATGTAGCCCCGTCAACGGTTGCTATCGTTTCCCTGGGCATGGCACTGTCAGGAGGGGTAACAACAGGGAGTAGTTTGCAGGTTCCTGTACAGACAGTGTTTACTCCAAGTCCGTCGCAGGTTGCAGTCACCACGCAGCCTATTGTCTCGCAGTCTGTTCAGCCTCAGGGCACGCAGCCCCAGCAGCTAGCACAGCAACCTGTGTCACTGGGTCCACAAATGCAGGGACCGGGACAAACGCAGTGGGTTCCAAAGACGGCCATCGCGGATCCAAAACCTTTTACAATGGATAAGAGAGGCAAAGACCTCGACACATGGTTGAGGGCAGTGCCAGTCTATGTCACGTGTAAACTCACCTTGGGCTGCTTCCTACCTAGAGGGTAGTGCAACAAGATGGTTGAGTGGCTTAGTACAACTTTAGGGGTATGGTCATGACTTCCACGCTTGGGCGGCCTCCCAAAAATTGGAGGACTTCCTGAAGATGGTGGAAGAGAGGTGGAATGATCCTCAAGAGAGCCAAAGGGCCACTGATGCGATCTTGACACTGCACACACGGCAGTTTAAGTCAGTAAGGGAAGACACCGACACTGTTGAGCTTCTGATCTGTGTCCCAAGGGTGGGCTTTGATCCCCAGGTCCTGTTGCCTTCATACTTGAGATGCTTTTCACAGCCTCTCAGGAACCAGTTGGCAAAAGAGGCCAATATCAACATGCACAACTTTCCTTCGTTTAGCAAGGTGGCCCTAGACCTTGAGGCAAAGATAGGGCATGGACACGCACCCACTACGGATGGGAGAAAGAAGACACTGCCTCCCAACTAGAAGGCGAAGGGTCGCATGATGTTTGTCGACAACTATGGTTCAACCATCGAGTTGGACGGCAACTTCCAGGAGGGAGTAGGTTCAGAGGCGGGCAGTGTAGAAGCTTCAGAGGGTGGAGTAGTCGTTGCCATTTCTCGAAAAGGAAAGGCGACCGGTAGACGCCTCGGAGGCTCCCGGTCTAGGAGTGACCCCAATGCTCCTCCATGGGAGAAAGCAGGTCTTACAGAGGACGTGTGGAGAGACCGTTACTCCCGGCAGGCCTGTATTCGTTGTGGTCAATATTGGCACAATCAATTCAAGTGTTGCAACAAGAAAGTGACAGAAAAGATCCCGCCTACGATGGGGCAGGTGTTCCGGGAAACACGTCGGGCCAGTAGGAATCGTAGTTGTCAGTACATCAGGCAGTGCTCCGGGCAGTTGCAACAAGAAAGTCAATTCATCTCGTTGGTAGCAACGTTGCCAGTACATCAGGCAGTGCTCCGGGAAACACGTCGGGCCAGTAGGAATCGTAGTTGTNAACAAGAAAGTCAATTCATCTCGTTGGTAGCAACGTTGCCAGTACATCAGGCAGTGCTCCGGGAAACACGTCGGGCCAGTAGGAATCGTAGTTGTTCCTGCTAGGGTCGAGGTGGTGGAGATACCCTCACCATATCGAGAGATGGCCCAAGCTATCGACTCCAGCGTCGTCCCGCAAACACATTCAGACCCATCGAGCCTCTGTTCGATGAATGTGTTTGAGTCCTTAGAGGAGCTAGAAGTGGAGTGGTCTAGATCAGATCCGCTAGCTTTTTGGACGGCACTAGTCAAAGCCCCGAAGGGCGAGATGTTCGTCAGCAAGGTTGTCATTGGCGGCCGCAAGGCCGCGGCCTATTATGACACTTGCTCGACTAGGAACTTTATCAGTCGTGCGTGCGTTGAGAGGCTGCGTTTACAGGGGCGAGTGCAGTGCCTTAGTCGACCTGTGCCAACAAACAGCGTACGGTAGTCAACGACTACCTCCAAGATGTTGAGTGTTGTTTGCCGTACGCGTGAGGGGACTTAAGACATCGCGTTTCGTTCCTGGTGAGTGACGAGCTCCCAATGGACATGTTACTAGGTATGTACTACCTCTCTGTAGCACAGCCCTTGTTTGATTGGACCGAAAAGTGGTCAAACACAACTTGCCAGGTGGAGGGACCGCCAGATTACATAAGTTCAAAGCTAGTAGTTTGATTGAGTCCTATGGATGCATGTGTGCGGGCGCGTTCTACAATTATTATAAGCAAAATCAGGAGGAGGGTATGTATTTAGTCTATGTCTCTGCTGCAGGCGAGCCGGTGAAAATGTCGCCGGAGATAGAGGGAGTAGTTGCCCTGATCTATTTGAAGAGCCAACAGGGGTTCTCGAGAGGGAGGTCGTCCACGTGATAGAGATTATACCAGGCTCTAGTTTTCTGAAGGGTAGGATCTATCGGATGTCTCCAGGCGAGCTTGATGAGCTTCGCCGCCAACTCGAGGAACTCGTAGAGAAGGGTTGGATCCGGCTGAGTGTCTCTCCTTATGGGTCTCCAATTCTATTCATGCCTAAGAAGGAGGGTACTCTTAGGATGTGCATTGACTATCGGCACCTCAATGCCATCACTGAAAAGAATAGAGAGCCCCCCTACCGCGCATCGACGATCTACTAGATAGAGTGCAAGGGTGTCGGTACTTCAGTAAAAAAGATCTGAAGTTCGGGTACCATCAGATTGCAATTCGGCCCAAGGATCAACACAAAACCGCCTTTCAGACCAGGTACAGTCTGTACGAGTTTGTGGTGATGCCTTTCGACCTTTGCAATGCTCCTGGCACCTTTCAGCACGATGGGGCAGGCGTTGGGATCCTTCGCTCCCGTTGGTAGCAATGTGGCTAGCACTTCTGGCACTTCTTCGGGAAACACGTCCGGCCAGTAGGAATCGTAGTTGTTCCTGCTAGGGTCGAGGTGGTGGACACACCCTCACCATCTCGAGAGATGGCCCAAGCTATTGACTCCATCGTCGTCCCGCAAACACGTTCAGACCCATCGAGCCTCTGTTCGATGAATGTGTTTCAGTCCTTAGAGAGGCTAGAGGAGGAGTGGTCTAGAACAGATCCGCTAGCTTCTTGGACGGCATTGGTCAAAGCCCCTAAGGGTGAGATCCTGGTTAGCGAGGTAGTCATCGGCGGCCGCAAATCCGGGGCCTATTGTGACACTTGCTCGACACAAAATTTCATTAGTTGCGCGTGCGTTGAGAGGCCACGCTTACAGGGGTAAGTGCAGCGCCTGAGTCGACCTGTGTAGTCGACCTGTGCCAACAAACAGCGTACGGTAGTCAACGACTACCTCCAAGATGTTGAGTGTTGTTTCTCGTACATGGGAGGGGAACTGAGACATTGTGTCTCGTTCCTAGTGAGCGATGAACTCCCCATGGATATATTGTTACGTATGCACCACCTCTCTGTGGCACAACCCCATTTTGACTGGGACCGAAAAGTGGTCAAACACACTTTGCTAGGGGGAGGGACCGCCAGATTACATAGTAGTCTGATCGAGTCCCATGGATGCATGTGTGCGGCCACGTTCTATAATTACTATAAGCAAAATCAGGAGGAGGGTATGTATCTAGTTTATTTCTCTGCTGCAGGCGAGCCGGTGAAAATGTCGCTGGAGATAGAGGGAGTAGTTGTTAAGTACCCTAATCTATTTGAAGAGCCGACAGGTGTTGTTGAGAGGGAGGTCGTCCAGGCAATAGAGATAATCCCAGGGTCTAGCATCCCGAAGGGTAGAATCTATCGGATGTCTCCATGCGAGCTTGACGAGCTTCGCCGGCAACTCAAGGAACTTGTAGAAAAGGGTTGGATCCGGCCGAGTGTTTCTCCTTATGGGTCTCCAGTCCTATTTGTGCCCAAGAAGAAGGAAGGAACACTTAGGATGTGCATTGACTATAGGGGCCTCAATGCCGTCACCGTTAAGAACAGAGAGCCCCTACCGCGCATCAATGACTTGCTAAGTAGAGTGCAAGGGTGTCGGTACTTCAGTAAGATAGATCTGAAGTTCGGGTACCATCAGATTGCAATCCGGCCCGAGGATCAACACAAAACCGCTTTTCAGACCAGGTATGGTTTGTACGAGTTTGTGGTGATGCCTTTTGGCCTTTGCAATGCTCCTGGCACCTTTCAGCACGCTACTTGGATAAGTTTGTCATCGTGTACCTCGATGACATACTTATTTTTAGTAAGACTGTCAGGAGCACGTTGCGCACTTGGACAAAGTCCCGAGTCTTCTGTTACAACACAAGTTCAAGATCAACGGTGAGAAGTGCGAGTTTGGCTGCACCCGTGTCTTGTACTTGGGTCATGAGATTTCCGCGGAGGGATTAAAGCCCGATGACGAGAAGGTGGCCAGCATTCGTGACTGGCCGCGTCCTGAGTCTGTGACTGAGATGAGGTCTTTCTTAGGGATGACCAACTACTATCGCAATTTCGTGAAGAACTATAGCATAGTTGCCGCCCCTTTGACTGACCTGACTCGCCTTGACACCCCATGGGAGTGGACAGACAGATGCGAGGCTGCTTTCAGACATCTGAAGCATGCGAGGCTGCTTTCAGACATCTGAAGCATGCGTTGCCGCATCATGAGGTCTTGAAACTTCGTGATCCTGATAAGCCATTTGTAGTAACTACGGATGCTATCCAATATGGAATAGGTGTCGTACTTTCGCAGCAGGAGGGGAAGATGTTGAGGCCTGTAGAGTACATGTCCAAAAGGATGCCCTCTCAGAAGTTGGCTAAATCCACCTATGAGAAGGAACTCTATGCGATCTACAAGGCGCTCACCCATTGGAGACACTATCTCCTTGGGAGGTTCTTCTACGTCAGGACTGATCACCAGACCCTGAAGTGGATGAGAACCCAGCCTGTGCTCTCTGACGCTTTGAAGCGTTGGATTGAAGTCATAGAGCAGTATGACTTTGAGCCCCAGTACATTAAGGGCGAGTACAACAAGGTTGATGATGCGCTGTAGTGTAGACCAGATTTCTCTGGTGTGCTGATCACTGAGTTTGGGCTTGCGGACAATGTTACTCAGTCTATGGTGGAAGCCTATCGTGAGGACCGGTTTATGTCTGAGATCATACGCAGAGGCGAAGGACAAAGCAACTTCTGCCGAGTTTGAGTTGGTCAACGGAAGCAGCAGTACTGAATTCGGTTCAGACATCACACTTATCCCAGGGAGGACAGATGGTTCACAAGGGAGGAACTGATCTAGACCGCTCCACAGGTAGTCGCTCACTATGAGAAGTCTCTACGGAAAGGCAAGCACCAGATTATCGAAGACTGAACTTATCCGAGGACTAGCGAAGTATGGAGGAGGGAATGAGAGGCAAAGGCCTCGATATGCCCTACAGGGCCCCTATTTGCAACAGCGTCGGCCGCCGTAAGTGAAGGCAGGCCCGACGGACCCTAAAGGGCCTATTTTGGACTACTTTGCAACTGGAGAAAATGCAGGCAGTTGTTTAGCGCCAGTTGGTTGGAAGCGCCCAGGCCCTGATCTCCTTTATCAAATGCATCTGAGTCAGGCCCTGGGCAAGATTCGCAGCATAGGCCCAACTCAGACTGTGGGTAGTTGGGCACAAGTAACCGTCGGTGGCTCTGGGCCAATTCGTTTGGTCTGAGGCTCAGCCTCCCTGGGCCTACCAGAAGCTTCTGGGCGGAGGCCCAGCACAGTCAGGTTGCACGCACGCAGGCTGGCCATTTCCATATAGGAAAGGGCCAGCCCACGCTTTTGTCATTTGGGTGCTGGTTACATGCTGCGCAAGCGCTGCTGCTCTGATGCTGGCTAGCGCTCACGCGCTCACGGGCGAGCTGGAAGGAGCAGGCAGCCATAGCCGAGCTGCGCTGCTGGGAGCTGGGTAAGGCGCAGGGTGGTCCTCGGGTGCAAGTGGCATCTGTGAGTTGGGGAACGGGGTTGTGAGTGATACGAGAGACATACCTGGTGCTAGAAGCAACGGCATTTTCCGAGATCTGCTCGAACGTCGGTGAAGCTGTTGACGTCATCCGGCGGCATTGTAGAGTAGGCTAGATAGATCTGCCATCTGTAGTCGGGGCACCGAGTGCCAGATAGGATATGAACATTGGTTCCTCATTGGTGATGATGATGAGACTTTACCAGCATTGTCAATTATGAGCTCTTGGGGTGTTCTTATTTGGTGAAACTCGTGATGCAATTCTGCTGTTGGTTAGAGGTCACAACTATTTGGTCTTGTGTGTATGATGCTGTTTGATTTCTGAAGTTCGGTGTTGCTCATCTTCCTTGCACTCCCCTCCACTCCCTTTGTGCTACTAACAAATACATATGAATGAGCATCATTAAGAGAACGGACGAAATGAAGATCAGAAATGAAATGAACGGAAGTATGAAGATGGAGGACGGACACAAAGACTGTATAAGCTGAAGATCCTAAGTGAAATAAAGAGGGGTATGAAGCTCTGCCTCCTGAAATAACGTGACAGTGGGCGGTGAAGGCATACAGGGATGTGGGCAGCTACTGCTCGACCACAATCAACGGGGTGTGTGTAAGAGGCACAGTAAAAGGGGAGCTGCAAGAACAATGAAAGGGGAACCCCAAGGACAACCAAAAAACTGTCTAATTATAAAATTGCTTTAATATATTGGACATCTCAAATGCTCTCGTTGTCTGCAATAGGACAAAGACTGCTTTGATTCTGAATCTATTCATCTGGGTGGAATTGTGGCTGTTGTGGGGAAAATCTAAAACACACACGCACACACACACACACACGCACATACAGAGAGAGATGGACAGATGGACACACTGATGGCCAGACAGATGAATGGACAGACAGACATGTCTTTTGTCCTTTTTTTTTTTTTCCTGGATGCTTCTGTATGCATTTTATTATACTTTTGTTCTCTCTCATTTGTTCAGTGGCTTGCGAGTGAAGCTATAACATGGCACTTAGACTTTCGTGTTCACCTGAATAGAACGCCTTGTCACTATAGCTGTAATTGGTCAAATTTGAGTCTAAATACAGCCATAACGACAGGGCGTTCTATTCCGGTGAAGACGTTCGGTCTGCCCTCTCTTCTGCGCTCTTTGGGCATCTCATAGGCTTTTTGCTTTCATTACGGCTGTTGGGTGAGAAATGTGGAGCTTGAATTACTTGCGTAAAACTGGTGGGCAGTCTAGTCTGGCTGGAATGGGTGGAGTGACTTCTGGTTTTGTTTAATTTTCTTGAGGACAGAAGGGGTGACTCTCCTAGATTGATCTTGCTTCTATGAAGTGCAGAAGGACCAAATCACATCTATATTCCAAGCTGAGCAGCTGTGGGAAAAAGGATTTTCTGGCCAGAAGGTCCGGATGGCAGTGTTTGACACGGGTGTGCGAATTGACCATCCACATTTCAAGAACATAATGGTAGGCATAACACCTCCCAAGTTCATGGGACTTTTGCTTGTTCCTCTAGGACTTTTGCTGGTTCCTCTGATCCCTCCCCCCCAACCTGGCCCCCCCAAACACATACACAAAAACTCTGGTTGTTGCTGCTGTTTTTCAAGAAGAAAGCAAATGCGAGGGTTTACCCCTCGACATAAGGCCCTGCAGCAGTTGCATGCCCTCGCTATGTTAAGGCGGGCCCCCTGAATCTCAATATGCCCTGAACTAGTCATTTTTTGCAAATCTTGGGGGGCGCCAGACAGTTGCCACGCACTACTTGGCATAAGGCCCTTCAGCAGTTACACACACACACATGCTGTGCTTGTTGCTGTTGTTTTTCAAGAAGAAAGGCAAATGCGATGGTTTACCCCTCGACATAAGGCCCTGCAGCAGTTACATGCCCTCACTAAATGAAGGCGGGCCCTCTGAATCTCAATATGCCCTGAACTAGTCATTTTTTGCAAATCTTGGTGGGCGCCAGACAGTTGCTACGCACCAGTTGGTTACATTCACTTTGCTCGTGAGAATGGGAAATATACGTGAGCCTTCCAGGCTCTTATAGCAACGTGGGCAAAGCAGGGAACACTGCATGTTTGTGCCTGGGTGGTTGGGCATGCCTAACCAATTCGGTCCCAGGCCACTGTCTGAGCAGGCCTGGATGCAGACACTCTGCCTGAGACTGAAGCTACTGGGTCTCACGGGGAAGCAAGGGGGGAATGCGCCCGCCACTTTCCGTGTAGGAAAGGGCTGGGCACCGGGCTGGGCATTCGGGCACCGGTGTGCAACGTGGCAGTGCTGCTTGAGCATGTGCTCGCGGCCGAGGCTGTGTGCTAGTGGAGGGTGCTGAGAGATGCGCGTGTGTGGTGGGTGTGAACAGGGCGCCACTGAGGGCAGTGTGATAGCCCAGCCAACGTAGCGCGGCTTGGGCTTGGACAGGCAGCAAGAGGTGGTGGTGGTCTTCGTGTACGAGGGAGAAGACGCGGGTGAAGTCAAGGGTGAAGGAGAGAGAGATGAGGTTGATGATGTGAGGGCACGTACCTGGTCTTGGCGATGGTCTACACGGTTGACATCTTCAAGTACTTTACTTCGGTTGTTGCTGCTGACGCCAACAGGATGCATTGTCAATTCGTAGGCTGCTAGTAAGCTGGGTGATCGTAGTCTGGGCGTTGAGCGCCAAGTAGGAGGAAGGACTTTGGATACATATGTTGGTGGTGGCGAGAGTATGCTCTCATTGACATTCGGATTCAGTGCTTTGGTTCTCCGTTGGTGGAATATCAGTGCATTTCTGCGTTCTGGACAGCGTTGGACTTGCTGGCTTTCGATGTGATCTTGCACTCTGGATTTCTGTCATTTCGCTATTGCTCATATTCCGTGCACAAAGAAGTTGTGAAGGTAACATGGACTCCCAATCTATGCGTGTGCCCACAAGTCAGCATTTGTTACATGATCTATGTGTTGAAACCTGGGTTAGGCCGACGCCCGGCCCAGACCGACGGGG
>BFEA01000345.1:701985-735871 GCA_003427395.1 Chara braunii
CTCTCTCTCTCTCTCTCTCTCTCTCTCTCTCTCTCTCTCTCTCTCTCTCTCTCTCTCTCTCTCTCTCGCCGTAGCGGTATCTCCAGCGCAGCAGGCATATATTAACCCAATCTTGTATCGCTCAACCTCTCTCTCTCTCTCTCTCGGTCTTCTTCTTCGTCGTGGTCTTCTCTGCAGGTGTGCGGGTTCCTCCAACCTCCAGGTTCGCTATAGCGGACTACTACTCTTGGCGACCACCTCTGCTATGGCGCATCACTCCCTGCACACAACGACGCTAATGGAATAGCTGGTACCAGCTCCGATACCAATGCAATCAGACTCTCTTTCATTCACACTTCACATGCATGCAAACAGTAGCGCAGCAAACTGGCGGCATGCGCCCACTCAAAACTCAGAGATATGGCAACCCAGATAAGAGCCAATGACTATGGCGACTCAGCGCCCGAACATCTCTCTGTTCGCATACACCGCATCACCCTGGATATCCCATACGCGACTCTCTGAACACTCACACACACACACACTGAACCTCAACTACAGCTATGGCGGCTGTGACCGCCTCTACCCTATCGCTATGGCTACGCTCCGCCTCTCTGCCCACTTCGTCCTCGGGCATCACTGTAGACCTCCTTGCACAAGTCGATGTGGCAGCGCTTCCGCATGGCTCACACAAGAATGAATGAATAACTGGGCGTTGCCCCTTGATTTATACTTCTGAAGCTTGTTGGTCCGCGCTTTTCCATTGGCCCATGGTGCTCACAGTCCCTCGTGGTACTTACTGGACTGGACTGGGACTGACTGGACCTTACCGCTGACTGGATGGGGACTCACTGCTATCCTACCGTTATCGTACTGCGAACGTACTGCAGTTGGTCCACCACTTGCCCACTTGCTCGACCTTCTAGAAGGACTACAGCTAAGACTTTTGGAACTCGCTAAGACTTCTATTCTACAGATCTACAGATCGAACCCCTGCTACCTACGAACCCTACGACAGTCTACTAACTGTTACAAATACACAGGTCGTGGGTTCAAGCTTTGGGGTCGACACCGATTCTGTACATCGGTACGGTAAGGGCTAGGGATCGAGCCGTGGGGTCTGCATCTGCTACTGCAAAAGGTGAAAACCATTTCAGAGTGATGATAAGGGCTCGAATTGACAATGTAGCATCAGCGAAGCATCAACAACCAATGTACATCCATATACATACAAAAATAGCACAATGTAGCACAGCGGAAGACTCAAAGATATGATACTGACACGACTCGACCCATCACACACCACGCATATGAGAGAGAAGGGAGCACATAGAGAAGGAACGTCCCTCCTTGAACAAGGACATGGGAAGATACCACGGATGAGGTGAGTGGGAGGAGCAAGATGAAGATGGAGATGAGGGAGAAGACCAAGATCGCGATAGTGAAGTCCAAAAATAGTCTTCCTATCGATTGTCCAATCAATGTTTGCCTTGATAATGTGGAATCAGATCCTGGGCCCCATACTTCGTCATAACCTCTGCGTGTAACCTCTCTCTCTCTCTCTCTCTCTCTCTCTCTCTCTCTCTCTCTCTCTCTCTCTTTGGAAGAAGAAGATGGAGGACGAGGAGGAGGAGGAGAAGGAGAGGAAGAAGTGGAGGGCGAGAATAGGAAGAAATAGAAGATGTCATCCTCTCCGCCGTCTCACCTGCGGGTAACTGCCGCCATGTACTAATGAGTTGTCGTGCTCCTCTGTGCTGCAGGTCGCTGGCGCAGGTACCAGCTATGGCGCCCAGGTAAGCTGCTCGCTCCTCACAGGTATGGCCACCGCCCCTTGACCTCCCTCTCTCTCTCTCTCTCTCTCTCTCTCTCTCTCTCTCTCTCTCTCTCTCTCTCTCTCTCTCTCTCTATGCCGCTAGCGCTGAAAATAGTGTGCTGTTCCAACAGCGTGACGTCCCAAAGAAGTGGGGAATCCTGTTTGCCCAGGAGCTAGGCTGGCCCGGTTATAAACAACGCTGGGCCTGGGTGCACTACCTGCAACCTGCAATTTGGGCCGCGAGGTCGTGGGTCCGATCCACGGTCCAGATCGCAGGAAAAAGTCTTGCTCCTAGACCTGGCCAAAACGGCCTGCCTGGGTCTCTACCGAACGTCCAAGCCTTCCTTGCTGCTGCAGCAGGGCCAAAAATGTGGCCTTGGTCTAAACAGACACTGGTCTGTTCGGACATGCTGAAAAGTCTGAAACGATGCCCTGAAATAGACAAGAATAGAACCAGGCGAGGGTCAACAATAAGTAAATGAATAAATAAATAAATAAATGCTGAGAAATGATGGCCTTGGTGGCACCAAAATGGTGCCTTAGCCTAGAACATGGCCTTGGGCCTCCTGGTCGCGAGCCTGGACTGGGAGTGCTGCCTAGGGGCCCTCGACAATCCTCGGGCCCCCCAAATGGGGCCCGTATGCAGGTGCAACATGCAACATCCACCCCCTCCTTAGGAAGTCAAGCCGGGGCAAGGGCGAAGGTGACGATCCGATGGTGGAACCTGGACGAGAGTATGGAATGGAGCCAAAGGTGTCGTCTTGCCTTCAACGTCCAACCCCCTTCCTGGTGCTTTTGTGTGATAATTTCAAAACAAAAGTATGGCGAACTTGGTGAGTCGATCGACCACTTTCAGAATCCAATTCACACCGGACTTATGCTTTGGGAACGGCTCGGTAGTGTCCATGGCAATCCATTCCCGTGGTCCTGCAGGTTTCGGCAACAGTCGGAAGAAGATTGCGGGATTTGCAACGCTGGCACACCTCGCATGACCCGCAATAGCGTTGACGTCCCCGAGAAGGCTTGGCCACCAAAAGCGCTCACGCAGTCGGCCAATCGTACAATTGACATTAAAATGTCCGGGGGCTGGAGTGTCGTGGAACTCGCTAAGAAGTCGTGTACGCAAGTGTGAGTCACTAGGTACACTGTCAAGAAACCCGGGGAGGGAGCTGCCTATTGTTGCGAAAGCCAAGGGCTGCTGCATTGTCACCTGCCGTGCCCACTTCAGAGGTCCTCAGCGGCTCATTAGGTTACCGGAGTTGATTTCCCTATCACGCCTCTCTCATCGTTGATGATATTCACATAATAGGAACGTGAAGCAAAGTTTCGACTTTCCACCCGCAAATCATGGAGACTTTTCAAAAACTCCCCTTAGGGAGCTCACTGCCGTTCCTCAAATTTACGTGAATTAATTTGGAATTTAACTGTTGCAAGGAAAATAAGCAACAGCGAGATGACAATTCCAGATCACACCATCACATTGAAAGCCAAATAGTCACACTGTGTCCAGAGAGCAGCATTGCACCAATAATACACCAATCGAGGTTCGTAGCACTGAAAACCAATGTTCATGGAGAGCATACTCTCTCCTCCCAACACAAGAGTCCAGTTCCTTCGCAGTCAGCGCCCAGCCTACTCCTACAGAGCTACTACAGACTACAAAAAGACAATGCAACTGTTGACATCAGCGGCAGCCCGAAGCACTTGAAGATGCCGCCCATGCAGACCATCGCCAATACAAGGTACGTGCCCTCACATCATCATCATCATCATCATCCTTCACCTATCCCCTGACTACACCACACCTGTCCTCTCTTTGACCCGAAGACCACCCCTGCGCTTCACTGTAGTCCAAGCCCACCAGCTATGGTGGCTGGGCTATGGCGCTGCCCTCAGCAGCGCCCTCCTCTGCACGACCGCATGTGCTGCACCTCGCCTCTCAGCACTAGCAGAAGCCTACGAGCATGAGCTCCAACAGCGCTGCCGCCAGCATGCGAGTGCCTGCATGAGGCTGCCTCGCCAGAGCTCTTTCCATAAAGGAAAGAGTTGGCCAGCTCTCGCAGCCTGGCTGGGCTGGCCTGGGCCCAGAAGCTTTCGGAAGGCCCCAGGAGGCTACCTGGATGCAACAGCTACTGGGCTGCTGGGCCTCGTTCAGTTGGGCGCCGAACTGTCTCTGTATGAAGCTACGAATCACGCCCAGGGCCTGCATTCTTTGGAAAGGCCCGGTAGACCGTGGAAATGTCTTCGGTGCTTGGCCTGTGTGTCTTTCAACCAAATTGGCGCGTCGCAACTGCCTGGACCCCAAATATGAAATTGACAGTCGAGGGCCTCTTGCAAAAAGCCAGGCCCGCCTTCACTTAGGGCGGGCACCTCCGCCTTCACTCAGGGCGGGTAAGGCTGCGAACAGGGCCCCATAGGCCTACCGAGGACCCTGATCCTCGCATTCCCTTCTCCTTTACTTCGTGAGTCCTCTGAGAAGTCTCTTATTCTGCAAGCATCTTCCCCTTGAGTGCTCTTTCATAGCTTGCGATTACTTGAGGTGTTGTTCTCATGAGTTCTTCTCATGTGAACCACCGGTCTTCTTTAGGATCCAGATGATGTCTGAAGCTCACACGATACTGCATTCTCGGTTTAGGAGGTCGCCCTCTGCCTGATGGTCGAGAACAGGCATCACTCGATGCTCGATGATCTGGTCAATGTCCATTTCGCCATCCATGGTTGGGGGCAGCATTGATCTTCTGGAAGGAAACTGCTCAGTGGCAGCGAAAGATGCCAGCTTGGACGCATGAAACACTGGGTAGGTGCGTAGGTGTGCAGGAATACGGATCACGTATGAAGGCCCATCCGGTTGATCCCCTACAACGTCCAAGATCTCCCAGGGCCTGAAATACTGTGGCATCAGTTTTCTGGATATCCCCAACTCCTGACCTAATTTAGATGACTTTACCCAAACTCGTTCACCTACCTGAAAGTTAGAAGGTCGTCTATGCTTATTCTCAGATGCAACCATAGCATCTTGAGACTTCCTAACATGTTCAACGGCCTGCTGCAGTATCTGTTCATATTTGACAACAAAATCTATGCTGCCAGGTGCTGCAGTAGATTGTCTTTCTGGTAGCAGAAAGTCCAATGCAGTTCTGGGCTTCCAACCAAGATGTAATTAGTTGGGAGTCATACCGGTTATACTGTGCACGTCATTGATGTACAAGCTGGCGACGAGAGGTATCTTCTCGTGCCAGTCATCCTGACTTGGCTTAATGTAATGTCGAAGCAGGTGCTGTACTACCCGGTTCATCTGTTCTGCCTGGCCATTTGACTCAGGGTGATTCCCTGAAGTCATTTGGAGTTTGGTGCCCATCTGTTCGACAGTTGATTGCCATAATTCACTTGTGAATCTCACATCCCTATTGCTAACGATGGATGTAGGCAAACCAAAATCTCGTACCCAATTATCCATAAACAGTTTGATGACGTAGTCCGTTTTAGTTGTTTCTGGCATGGCAATCAGTCTTGCGTACTTAGTAAAACGGTCCACTATAGCAAAGATATGCCTCTTTCTAGACTTGCTGGTCACAAGGTTGTCCATGAAATCTATAGACACACTCTGACCTGGTCCTTTAGGAATCGGCAAGGGCTTGATCAGCCCAATCGGAGCCTGAGTCCTTGGTTTGTCTATTTGGCAAACCTGGCAAGTTTCAACATAGCGTTTTGCATCCATCATCATAGAAGGCCACCAGAATCTTTGTACTAAGTTCGCTGATGTTTTTTTGTAGCCAAAATGACCAGTTGCATCGTGACATTCTCCTAAAAATAAACTACGCAACGACTCACTACTGGGAACACACAACCTTTTATTCCCCGCCTTCTCAAGAAACAGCAAGCCGTCTACCATCGTAAATTCGTCCAAAGTTTTTTATCCTTTGCTTTGAATCACTGATGATCTCGGACATAACTGGATCTTGCTGATAGGCATCCACCAATGATCGAATCAAATCGCTAGATATGCCAAACTCTGTTACTAGTGCGCCCAGATGTTCCGCCCGGCGAGATAATGCATCAGCCACTTGATTGTACTGTCCCTTGATTGGATCAAGTTGATAGTCATGCATGTCTATCACTTGTATCCAGCGCTTGAGTGCGTCAGAGAGTACTGGCTGAGTCTTGATCCAGCGCAAGGTCTCATGGTCAGATCTTACATAGAAGAATCTGCCAAGGAGATAGTGTCTCCAATGTACCAGCGCTCCGTACAGGGCATAGAGCTCACGCTCATAAGTGGACTTAGCTAGTTTCTGAGATGGCATCTTTTTGCTCATGTACTCGATAGGTCTCAACTTGGGCCCCTCCTTTTGCGCAAGGACCGCGCCTATGCCATATTGGCTGGCGTCTGTGGTCACAACAAATGGCTTGTCAGGATTAGGAAGTTTAAGAACTTCGTAGTGTGTCAGATCATACTTCAATTTCTTAAAGCTTGCTTCACACTCTTCAGTCCACTCCCAAGGGGTGTCAAGTCGAGTTAGATCTGTCAATGGGGAAGCTATAGTACTAAAGTTTTTCACGAACGGACGATAGTAGCCCGTCATCCCCAAAAACGATCTGACCGCAGTACCAATCTGAGGTATGGGCCAGTCACGTATGCTGGCCACCTTCGCATCTTCCGGCCTCAATCCATCTGCGGAAATTTCATGACCCAAGGACAGGATCTTGGTGCGACCAAGCTTGCATTTATCCAAGTTCACTTTGTACTGGTGCTGTCTAAGGAGACCTAGCAATGTTTTCAAGTGCTCAGCGTGCTCCTCTACAATGCTACTAAAGATGAGAATATCGTCGAGGTACACAACGATAAACTTGTCTAGGTAGTCATGAAAAATCCAGTTCATCGTGTGCTGGAACGTACCAGGTGCATTCCATAGGCCAAAAGGCATCACCACAAACTCGTACAGACCGTACCTGGTCTGAAATGCAGTTTTGTGTTGATCCTCAGATCTAACGGCAATTTGATGGTATCCGGACTTCAAATCTATCTTTGTGAAGTATCGGCATCCCTGCACTCTATCCTAGAGGTCGTCAATGCGGGGTAGGGGCTCCGCATTCTTAACGGTGATGGCATTGAGCCCCCTATAGTCAATGCACATCCCTAATGGACCTCCCTTCTTTGGGACAAATAAGACTGGCGCACCGTAAGGGGAGGTACTAGGCCGTATCCATCCCTTCTCTGTGAGCTCCTTGAGTTGGCGGCGAAGCTCATCTAACTCTGCAGGAGACATCCTATAGATTCGCCCTCTAGGCACCTTGCTACCTGGGATAACCTCTATCGCATGGACAACCTCCCTTTCTACCACGCCTGTGGGCTCCTAAAAAAGGTCTGAATATTGAGCGACGACTCTTTCTATCTCTGGGGGTGATTTAACGGCCTCCCCTTTCTCAGAGATAAATATTAGATACATGCCCTCCTCGCGATTCTGCTTATAATAGTTATAGAAGGATGATGCACACATGCACCCATAGTTTTCTATTATACTGCTAGCTTTGAACTTTTGCAATCTAACAGATCTACCGTTGGGCAACTTGTGAATCAATACCTTTCTATCCTAGTCAAACTGCGGTTGCGCGGCCTCGAGGTAGTACATACCTAGGAGCATGTCAAATGGCAGTTCGTCGCTAACCAGGAAGGAGATTTTATGACTCACATCCTCTTCTCCGTAGGAGAAGGTGCAGACTACGTCCTTGACATAGTCTTTCACCAACATTTGGTGCTTGTTGGCCAGCGTAGAAGCTACAGTTCTGCTAAGCTGCTGCACTTGCCAACGTGTCCAAGCAAGAGCAACCTATGACTGAGCAAGACGAGCGCGATAAGACGAACATTGGGCTCTATGCTAGAACAGACGCCTTAGTTATGAGGACGCGTGGAAGAAGATCGAGGGTTATGAGGCCAGTAAGATGGAGGGGCCTCTCGCTCTTTAAAGGCAATATTACTTACCGGTTGGCGCACCCGCTCTGACGACCACCTGTCTTGCCACCTTCATGTGACTTTCAACCTGTAACGGATATTGCTATCAAGGGTCATCGACGCGCTTCTTTATAACTATCTTGGTCGAGTCTTCAGATAAGATGCTGGCCATTGCAAAATAATTCCCTTTTGTTAATTTTAATTTCCGTGTTAGTTTGGTTAATTAGTGTGATTGATCGTTGTTAACCGATCATGTTGCGTCGTGACAAAGGTTAAGCCCTCATTAGACTGTGTAAGCGGGCGAATAGGGGAGTAGCCCCAGCTCATAACAACGATTCAAAACGTGCTGGCCTTGGAAGGAATCCAACGTACAGGCGACCAGTTTAAGTGATTAGCAGGGTTGAAGGAGTTGGATATTCTTGGTATTGGCATGACCCTACACTTGTCTCTTGGATGTATTACCTGCATTGAGTGGCTTATTCGATTACTTGGCAAGGCCAGAGAGTTACGCAACCCCCGTATTTGTGTGCTTAAGCCCTGCGAGGACGGAGACTACAAATACAATTGAGATTCTGACCCTTTCTTTTCCTTCGCTTTCCTTTTGCGCGTGACTGCACAGCTCTTTTGTGCCGTGTGACTGCACAACTTGATTGTGTCGTGCGATTACACAGCGTGATTGTGTCATATGACTGCACATGGTGATTGTGCCATATGACTGCATCATGTGACTACATCATGTGACTTCATCGTGTGTCTGCACCGTGTGACTTCATCGTGTGTCTGTACCGTGTGACTTCATCGTGTGTCTATACCGTGTGACTGTACCGGATGATTGCATGAGCGCATGATCGTGTTGGCTTACATATGTCTGTCCGATCGAATGCTCGCTTGTAGTTGTGCGAGTTCTTTTGTGACCGGAGAAAAATTGAGTGCATGACCATATAAGTTTATGAGTGCCCGTGTGA
This sequence comes from Chara braunii, assembly GCA_003427395.1. NCBI lineage: Eukaryota > Viridiplantae > Streptophyta > Charophyceae > Charales > Characeae > Chara > Chara braunii. The sequence continues at coordinate 710,690 of BFEA01000345.1, forward strand.
GTAGATGAATGCATGATTGAATGCTTTTGCGAGTTTGATGACCGCAAGCAGGTATTCTGTCCGAGTATGCAAGGCTACTTCTGGGCTCGCCGAGTGGGCATTTATGTCGAGGGGAATATAGGGACGATTTCCATTGGCTATGATCTATGCCTTGACTTTTTAAATGGATGGGGAAAAGAAAGGCAATATTGAAGAGAATCTCTTATGTCCTCGCTAAATTCCTACTTGACGGTGACTAAGTGTCTATTTTGCTCGGGTTGGGGTAAGGTTCAACTCAAAGGAAAGTAATCTGAGTACCCCATTATAGCCGACAGGGTCTTAATTAGGTTGTGAGAAAGCGTTGCGTGCACTCTTTTTTTCCTGTTCTCAGGAGACTCTTGCCCTCAGTTGACCTCTATGTAATCGAAAACAGCGTGAGCACTAGGGCAGTTTTCTCAGAGCCCTTGTTCTTACCTGTTCACTCTTGAGTATGGGCTGGTCATGTGCCAGGAAACAGAGCTTTTAGGTGAAAGACTCGAGCTCTGAGCTTTGGCTATATCGGACTTTTAGTTAGAGCGACGTATGAGTGGTCGAGCTGACAATGCTCAATCATGCTTGGACGAACGGCGCGGAACGTATGAACTATGTAATGGGGCCTACCAAGTCCTGTTCAGACTCACCCTGAGCCCAGAGTCCCTGCCTTCGGGCTGAAGTTCCAATCGGACTAGCCCTTACCCGAGTATCGGCACCTATAGACCCTGCACGCAGTACAACAATCAGGACCCGTAATTAGCAAGGAATTCCCAAGCAACCCGACTCTTGGACAACACCTCGTTGCGCAGCAGGGTCCGGCGGTCGACGGGGCTGTCCCCTCTTCGGCGTCCCCTTCCAGGGAACCTGCACACGGCCCGCTGCAGAGGTTGCCTCTCAAGACTACAATTCAGGGAGCAACACAACCCCCGGATTTTCAATATGGGCTATTCCCGGTTCGTTCAGACTCACCCTGAGCCCAGAGTCCCTGCCTTCGGGCTAAAGTTCCAATCGGACGAGCCCTTACCTGAGTATCGGCACCTATAGACCCTGCACGCAGTACAGCAATCAGGGCCCGTAATTAGCAAGGAATCTTCTGCTCGACCACTATCTCGTTTGGGGTACAGACCCCTTTCCCCTTCTGACGGCTCTTTTTAAGTCTCCAAGCAACAAGCCTTATTACTGGTCACTATAACAGATTTATTCCCCACAGTCATCTGCCTGATCCATGTACTTTTATCTGCTTACGTTGGGGCTTGTTCTGTGCACGACTGAGAATCAGTATCGTGATTAAGTGAAAACACCCCGACGAAATCTCGTGAGAAATGTTAACAGCCCTCTGCTTTCCGTTCTGTCCCTGCAACCCAAGTCGGGATTATTAGAGGGGTGCAATAATCATGGAAAGCAGAGGCAAGGTGAGGATGACCTATACCCTCCATCTGGACAAGAGGGATGACCGGGAGGAGAAAGCTGTGGAAAAAATCCTGTACATCTTGGGGCTGATGAGAAGGAGAGTGCTAGAAATAGTGAGAGATCAGAAGTTTGTGGCATACACTGTCTACCTCTACGAGTTGGATGGGCGGTTGCACAACACCTTCTCATCTGTAGAAACGGTGGACCGGGCACGAGAGGTCCTTAGCGTCCAACAGTAAGGGTAAGGAGAGAAAAGGTTGTCGATAGTACCGTGTCAAATGCAGCAAAGGGTGGACCAGTGAGGATGGTGCACATGGCGACTTTGAGAACTAATACCCAAGCACTGTTCAATTAAGCATTCAACTAGTACTCAAGAGTCCGAGCATTCATCAGGGGCTTAAACGTCAGTCAAACGCCAAGTATAATTCAATACCTAATTGTCGAGTCACTCCAGATTTTCAGTAAAAGATCAGTCAGGGCTTGAACATTACTATTCACGCCGAGACCTGCAGTTTTCTCGATCCTTTGGGCGCTAAAAGGCCAGCGTTTGGTGATCCGTAATCCGATCAGCATTCAACCAGTGTCTAGTCAGTACTCAGACAACTGGAAACCAGACTCAGACTACTGGAAACCAGACTCAGACAACTGGAAACCAGACTCAAGCGGGAATCTGACAGGTTGACAAATAGATTTAGTGAGCTCAGATTATCACAAAAATCGGATTAATACCCTGCGTAATCAATCGCGAAACTCAATTTCTAGACTCTACGATATTTAGGTTTAGACTCAGCAGATGAACCCAGACTCAGCGAACTCAATACAAGCCTGATAAAATCAGCACAGACTCTGCAGGCAGCTAACTCTCGTCAGTAGGATCCATTGAGAATGCAAGGAAAGTTGTGGTCGGTGATCAGTAAGAGAGTTTTGTTATTGGTTTCGGAAGAAACGAGCTTGCCTCAGGTAGAAGTGAACTAGGGGAAGACTGGCCACACTCAGGTACGTTGCATCATCAGGGCATGATCAACAGTCAAAGCGGCATCAAAATTGAGAAAATAAAAAAACAGCTATCAACGCACTCATGAGTGCAGTCCAATCACTTCCAGTCCTTGGGTCAGTCTTGACTGGTCTCAATCAGATCTCTTCCAAGGAGGTATTCCAATATAGGTATGTCAGTGCGGTCAGTTTCAGGCGGGAAGACCTATCCATTTATGTTGTTCACACCGAGTTCGCTGGTGGCACCATCCATGACTTGAGGCCCTACTTGAAGAAGGGCAAGGAGTCTCATGAGCACTTTGACTCAGTCTGGACTGCAGCAGCCAGGTACCTCGAGGAGAGGGAGAGAGAGCTTGATGAGGGTGGTACTAAGCTGATCCGCAGCTTTGGACCAAAGCTCTACTCAGACTATCCCAAACCCCCAGTACCCTTCACGCTTACGGCTCTTGTTGGGGCGACCTGGTGGATCTAGCAAAGAGATGCATCCTGCAACGATCGATTATAAGGCGGTGACTGAGCCATCCGAGTTTCCACATCTTAGACGAGGGATCTTCTCTCAGCCATCCCTTCCTACACTATGGGAGGAGTTTTGTGCCATGGTTGATTTCCGCATCATGGGACTTGGATGGAAACGCTTAGAGCTTGCAGGCTTCAGGTGGCTTTATATACAAAGACCACATCCTCAGAAAGTACGGAGGCATGGCAAGAAGCCCAAACGACAGACAACTAAATGAGAGATTGTGAGTGTGAGGTTCAGAGGGATGAGTGAGGACTCTTGATTGGTGCTGGCCATGCTCTCTCTCATATGTATTTTATGAGGCTACTATGAGTTTTCATTCTTCCCTCATCTGACTTTGTTCTCATCTTTGCCCGAGTCAGTCGGTCATACGTCTTGCATTGTTCTTGCTTGATGATTGCATTCGTGGATGATTCGGTCACAATTTTCAAAACTAGAAAATTGGCAAAATATGTATGCATGACATATTTCATGATTATTACTTGCATGATTCTTTGCTGTTCCGAATCAAAATAAAAGATTCCTAAGACCGGGGACCGACGAAGATTGCAATTGAAGGGTCTCGCTCGAAGTCGGACGCACACAACAGGAAGGGATTTGCATTATTTAATTTATTTTATTTATTGTAATCAACAACAAAATCCTGCGTGACAGCCTGTTGGCTTTCTGGTCGCCCGAAGTGGCTCGACTAGGAAAAAGTGCGACAGCGGAACTGTCTATAATTGTATTTCCCAGATTTGGCCTTAGCCACAAGATGTCCGGGGATGGATTTGTCCTGCAGGTTCAGACCTGGTACCTGCAACAATCGATCGACTTCAAGAGACAATGCCTCCACAGGTGTAGCGCTTTTGGCCAATGGTAGTGAGCTCGTCAAAGGCCTTATCAGTCGTCGTCTTGTCCAGGAATCTCTCCTTGATCTTTTGGAGGAATTCTCGGAGAGTCGAGGTCTTATCCCACTCACCTATGTCCTCGAAGCCAGCAGCGTTAGCTTCGGACAATACCCATTCCTTGGCTGTCTCACCTAGACATGAGGTAGTGAAAGCCACTTGGCTTTCTGGCTCAACCGGCGCAGTGCTACAATATGTATGGATTTCCGCAATCCAGAGTCACAAGTGCTCTCCTCGCTTTCCATTATAGGTGAAGACCGTGAAGGGTAATTTCATTTTCACCTTTACCTTTCTTTTCGGCTTCTCTACCTCCGTGGCCGGTTATTTCTTGGCGGGTTCTTCTTTCATTTTGGCCGGTTACTCAGCTTCATTCTTGGAACCTTCAGGTTTTTTCCGGCGTCACTCTTTTCGTTGCATCCTTCATGAGTTTCTCCCGGGGTTCCTTTCTTTCTTCTCCCCTGGCCACCTCCTCGATGACCACCTTGTCTTTGCCTTTCACAAGTCTAGTCATTGTCACTGTCAATCTTTAATTCAAGATGCACGAGGTAAGCCATCAGATTATTCAGGACGGATGTAAGGTCGGTATCTGTTCCTTCAAAGTGAAATTGTTGTCTGATTTCATCAATTTTCCACTCTTACTGTTCTTTCTCCTTCTTTACTCTCTGGTATTCTCGTATTTTCCTTCTCTCTGCATTCAAAAGTTGCTTCCAATTGCTTGATGTTGACCATCATAATCTCTTCAGACAATTCAGGTTCCTTCAGTTCTTCCCTCTTTTCTTCTTTGGCCTTTCCTCGTTCAGTGATCTTCGCATAGTGCTCAGTCACATATCGATAAAGTGTTATTCACGATTGATTTGATGGTGTCCTGTACTCTTGTGCTGGCCTCCATCATCTTGGCAGCTGTATCAGCTTCCTGTAGTTCGTTTTCTGCAGCACCCAGATGGAACAAGATGCTTACATACTGTCCAACTTCAGGGCCAGCATTTTGTACCTCAGCGAGCAAAGTACGAAGACGAGCTCCCGTCTCTTGTCAGTTTGACCACTGGTTTGCAACAATCCCTCCTCATCAGCAAACAAGGTGAGAGATGGGATAGAAGAAGAAGGGTATAAATCTTGTGAGAATGGAAGCACTCACATTTTCAGAGAAAAGACATTTTCAGAATGTCTCTGCCGCACAATAAATAATTACAGGACAATACTACACAATTTCAATCTGACACAGCAAGAATAAATAATTAAGGAACAGATTTCAATTCTTTTCTATCTCTAACTTCTGCTGTCTTTCCTACGTGTGGTGACGTCCTAACGAGAGTGCACAGGTACCGCAGCCACGACCAGTGTGATCAAGACACGACAACAAAGGTGACTATGCATGGCAACCACAGAACAGCCAAGACAAGTGAGTAAGTCGGCTAACACAATCAACAGCAATCAATTGTCAGCATCTTTTCCCCTACAGTGTACCATCTGCAAAACCAATGCAGTCAGACACAAGGGCCGGCACATGGCACTACAGCAAATCGTGAAGCTGTACCCCCCGCCAGCACACACGTGCAAGTATCAACACCTCATCCACACCAGCGTGCAAAGCATATGCCACGTGTCACCCCTGGAATGCTAACGCAGCACATGTGCCACGCCAGCGTCAAGAGCCAGCACGGCCTTCAGGAGGGATGCCATGTCAGCAATGCTTGGACTGCGAACTCATCCACCACTGGTATGCCACGTCAGATCGAAGGAATACCACTGAAGTGTGGAGCGCCAAGCCAGCAGGTAGTCGCGGCACAGGTACGTGTCACGTCAGACAATGCCTTGCCAATAGTAGGATGCCACATCAGCATCCCTGCGCCATGCCATGTAGGCAGCGCGCCACTTCAGCAGTCCCGATATCCACTCTCTCTCGCTCTTTCTTGTCTACCAGCACCACGTCAGCCTGCTGCCAACGAGACTCTCGCCGGTATCTCAATGCCACATAAGCAACAAAGTGCCACGTAAGCAATGTCGCCGTCTTCCTCTTCAAGGTGTCCACGTCATCATCTTCAAGGGGGCTGCGCACACGTGTGGTACTCAAATGTCTAGACTCGCGATGTTAACCACTCGCGTTTATAAACGCGTTTTGTCCCATACACGTGCGGCACCCTCCACTTACCGGGGCGCCATGTGGGACCTGACAGCAGATTGCGACGAAGAAGGTATTCTCCGATACCAAATTGTAATGAACCCAGTCTGTAAGATACTCGCCAGATGTCGACATACAAGGTAACTCAACTCTGAACAATGTCCCCAATAATCATGAATGTGATCTCTCATACACTGTCTCCTTTCCAGTAGACGAAGAGAGTGGAGGGGGAATAGACAGCATAGAAGGTGGAAGAGATAGTAACCATCAATCACACAAAGAGAGTAGCCCAACATTTCCCAATCCTTCTCCGGGCTTCCCCTCTCCTCCATGTCAGCAAAACAGTATCCAGTAATGAGCCTGACAGATCCTGATCACATCGAAGTGCCATGTGGCACAGTTCTCTCGTGAAGACGTTCGAGACAATCAGCAGCGCACAGTATCGACATCACCCGCAGGTAAGTGTGCCGTTCCCTCTCAATCATCCACAGATCCCAATCTCCCTCCTTGTTGTGTCCAACTCAGCAATGTAGACAATGTGGCAAATGCGACATCAGCAATGAAGACAGAGTGGCAGCAATGTTGAAGACAGTGTGGCTCTGCGCCACGTCAGCATAGGCTGGCGTTAAAGCAGAAAGGTGCCAGCAAGCAGCAGCAGTCTTGCGTCGTCCACAGTGTCAGCGTATAGCCAGCGTCAAGCCAGCATCCAGCCAGCGTCAAGCCAGCGTCGAGCAGACGTAAAGGCAGCATAGCAAGACTGAATGTTGACTCCCTGGAGGCAGGGTCTTATGTAGTGATAGACGGAGTTGACCTGCCTCAGGTCTCCCACCCACGGTGGCCGAAATTGACTCACAGCCGAGGGCCTGGATCACTTACAGTTGCAGACTTCCGCCTGGTCCGAATGCTGTCTTGGTACCTCCTGCATACAAACAAATGTGTGTGTCTAACCAGCGGCGTGGGCTGGGTCCAGATTGGCTTTGACTGTTGGGCCTCAGGCAGTTGACTGAAGTCGACTGTCGGGCGCACAGGCCCTGGGCCAACAAGGGGATTTTCACCCCTTGGCCTTTGCGGTCACAGACCGGGATAGCGGCCTGCATGTGGCCTGAGGGGCCACTTCAAGGCATATTAAGCGGGGTATTGCAAGTGTGATAGAGATGGTAGAAGAGGAAGGGAATGAAGTGGGTCAAGATGGATGCATGCAGACAACTCCACACAAAAGCCATTCTGACAGATGAGTTTGCCGCATAATAAACTTATAAAAAGACAATTAGCAAATTCCACGGCCTTGCTTCAATTAATTTCTACTGCAAGAAAAAAAATTAAAAGAATTAAAGGTTCAGATTCTTCTATTTTATCTGTTTCTTAATTCTGCTGTTTGTTCTGTGTGATGACATTCTTATCTGAGAGTGGTACGGATTCTGCAGCCACGGCCAGAGTGATCAAGACAACCCACAGTTGGTGAGTAGAAGACATCCACAGAACATCCCACAGTGAGTAAAATCAGCCAGCAAAACAACAATCAATCAATATGTCAGTAGCTCATCCTCTTTGACTGTTCCTCTGCAAATGCCGATGCAGCCAGGCACAAGGGCCGACGCGTGGCACTACAGCCTTTTCGTGATGCTGTATCGCCCACCAGCACGCGCAAGTGCCAGCATGCCCCTACTGCCACGTGTCACCCCTGTCATGCCAATGCAGCAACCCCACGGAGTATGCCACATCAGCATCAAGAGCCAGCAAGGCTGTCAATAGGGATGTCATGTCAGCAGCGCACTGTCTGCGACCACATTTGCCACTGGTATGCCACGCCAGATCGAACTTACCGCTGGAGTATGAAGGCATGACGTCAGTAGGTAAAACGCGACACAGGTAAGTGCCACGTCAGACAATACCCGCTGTGTCCTGGATGCCATGTCAGCACCCTCGCTCCATGCCACGTAGGCAGCGCCTTAATGCCACGTCAGCAGTCTTCTTCCACTCTCTTTCTCTCTCTCTCTCTCTCTCCGATCATCCAGCGCCATGTCAGCGCCGCAGCCAACGATGCTCTCGCCGGTATCTGATCGCCACGTCAGCAACAATGTGCCTCATCAGCAATGTCGCCGCCCTCATGTCCACGTCATCGTCTTCAACAGGAAGGTGTGTGTGTGCGCATCAATGTCCAGATCACAATTATAATCGCACGCGTCTATAGACGCGATTCAGTCATCGCACGGCACCTCCCTTACTTACCTGGTGCGTCAGAGCGTGCAACAGCAAATCACGACGAAGAAGGTAAGCTCCGATACCAAATTGTAATGAACCCAGTCGGGAGGAAACTCGTCAAGTGTCAAAATTCAAGATAACTCAGCGCGGATAAATGTCTCCAGTAATCGTGTCGTAACCAGAGGACGAAGGAGGAGAGGGGGAGAACAGACATATAAGGTGGAAGAGAGTATCCATCAAAATCCACGTAGATAGAAACCCCTCGTTCCCCTCTTCTTCTTCGGGCATCTGCTCTCGTCCACGTCAGCAAACAGTGTCTCAGAAACAAGCACGACGAGATCTGATCACATCGAAGTGCCACGTAGGCATGGTTCTCCCATGAAGACGTCTTTGTAGCGTGCAATGTCGACAGCATCAACAGGTAAGTCCCCTCTCTCTCTCAATCAATCCCACAGATCCCGATCTCCCTCCTTGTCGCTTCCCAATCAGTAATGAAGACTGTGTGACATGCGCCACGTCAGCAATGTCAAAGACAGCATGGCAAATGCCACGTCAGCACTCAAGAAGACAGCTGGCGCAGCCTCCCACTTGGACCGAATGCCGTCTGGATAACTGCGTACAACCAAGTGTGTGTGTCTGATCGTTGGACTTTGACTTGTGAGCCTTGATACAGTTGACTTTTGGTCAACTGTTGGGTGCAACGCCTCTGAGGCCACGTCTCAGGGGCTTTGTTTCCCCCCCTGTCGGATGCAGGGTCTTAAGACCTTTTTCTTGGCCTGCGGGTGGGCCTTAGACGACGACATAGGCATATTTGAGTGGGTTATTGCAAAAGTCGTGAGCGGTCCAGTCTAGTCCCAAGTCCTATTTTGCTGCGTGTCCCAGGAAAGTCCGGAAGCAACCAGAGCGACAAAATGATTGCAGCAGACAGGCCGTGACGGACCGGAACCGGTCTGAAGCAGGACAAGCCAAGTCAAATCCTATATTTGGCAGCTACAGTGCAGTGGCTCATTACTTGTTCAATTGCAAGATGCAAAAGCGCTGCTGCTGCTTGTGCGTTAAGGCGAATTGGGCACTTTGCGGCTGAAGGAGGAAGGGGGCGCTTGAGAGTTGCTTCATAGCTAGGGTAGAGGGAGCAGGGAAGGTGGGCTGAAGGAGGAAGGGGGCACTTGAGAGTTGCTTCATAGCTGCGAGGCGTGAAGCTTACCTAAGTGGGTGTATCCAGGGTTATGATCTAGAGTAGAGACAGAGAGTGAGGCAGAGTGAACCTAGCCAGAGAGAATTGTGAGAGAGAAGCCATAGCCGTCATCCAGTTGAGATCAGTTCTGAGTGTGTGTGTGTGTGTGTGTGGTGGAGCCGCTGGAGACAAACATTCCTTTGTATGATAATGATAATTTCTGGTGCCGATTTCCTCAAGTGTTGATTGTATCTCAGCATCGGCTTCTCACATGTGAACTCCCGTGTGAATGTTCATTGATGTATGCGAGGTAGAACTTGATGAGAACTTCGTTCATTTCGTTTCCCACGAGGTAGAGGAGGGAAAATAAAGGAGGAAGGGGGAAATGCAATAACCCATGCCATATGTCTCGCGGAAACTGAGGGTCTCAGAGGGCCTACCTGGCCGCCCTCAGCCCAGGCCGAACAAGGGCAAAAAGGCCCTACACGAATTCAGGGCCTGATCGGTCCATCCAACAGTTTCTAATTTATCTAGATAACCATTAATACCAGTATAAATAGTAGCAACCCGTTCTTCTACAGATAGAGGAGAAGATTGAGGTTGCTTTAAAAGTTCACGGAGACGCTGTCCTCTAGCCAATTGGTTCTGAGTGGCTTTATCTAGATCTGAAGAAAACTGAGCGAAGGCTTCCAATTCTGCAAATTGAGCTAGCTCTAATTTCAATTTTCCAGCTACTTGTTTCATTGCTTTAATTCCAGAGGTTTCTAGCCCAGGCCGCTGGTCAAGCACACACATTTGTTTGTATGCAGGTACCCAGACAGCATCACGTCCAAGGGAGAAGTCTGCAACTGTATCATCCGGGCCTTCAGATGTGAGTCAATCCGGACGACTGAGGAAAGAGGACTGAGTCCAGACAGCCTCGACATCTGTTACTTAAGGCTGGCCTCGAGAGAGTCTAGCATTCAGTCTTGCTATGCTGCTTTGACGCTGGCTCGACTTTGACACGACGCTGGTTTCATGCTGGCTGTGCACAAGCGTTGAGAGTCTAGCATTCAGTCTTGCTATGCTGCTTTGACGCTGGCTCGACTTTGACACGACGCTGGTTTCATGCTGGCTGTGCACAAGCGTTGCGGACGACGGCACGAGGTGGAGGCAGGATGCTGGCGCTTCTTCGGTGCGCCAGGCCATGCTGATGTGTCGCTGCCTCTGGTATACGTGGCGCTGCCTCTAGTCTACGTGGCATGCTGATGTGGTGTTGCCTCTGGTATACGTGGCGCTGCCTCTGGTCTACGTGTGCTAATGTGGCGCTGCCTCTGGTCTACGTGGCATGCTGATGTGGCGCTGCCTCTGGTATACGTGGCGCTGCCTCTGGTCTACGTGGCATACTGATGTGGTGCTGCTACTGGTCTACATTGTTGATGTGGCTATTGCCACCTGTTTCGATAGTTGACGTGGCATTGTCCACACTGTCTACATGAGGTGATTGGTTGCAAGGAAGTAGGAAGACCTGGAGGGAGAACGGGTACTCACCTGGGTTTGAAAATCTGCAATGTCTTCATGGTCTTCATGAGATTGAGTGCCACGTGGCACTTCCGTGTGTGATCAGGAATATACTTATCATCATTGTTGATGTGAAGAGGAGAGAAGCCGGAGAAGGAGAGGGTTCAGCAGGGATTATTGTGTGTTTCTTCATCTTCTCCTTTGTCTGTTCCCCCTCCACTCTCTTCTAGTGATGATAATGATATACTGTTTGATATATTTCTTCACGAATTGGAGACATTGTTGCAGATACTGACTCTACAGGTATTTGGCGACTTCTGAGTATCTGTCAGACTGGGTTCATTACAGAAAGGGGGGCTGGCAGAAAGAGGGGGAGGAGCAGATGGAGGGCAATCTTTACATGGCATTCCTCCTTTTCCTGTTTCTTTGCCTGTTGTGCCTTGATGTCAGAGGAAGTTTGCATCATGTGGATCAATGATGAGGGGTCGGGCACAAGATGCAGCGGTTTGGAGAACATGGTATATTTAGTTGTTGCTATTTTTCGGTTGAACGTTCATGTGATGGTGCAGGAACGTACAAATTGGACAGACGAAGACACGTTGGATGATGGCTTGGGTCATGGCACATTTGTCGCAGGTGTGATTTCCAGTCAGGACTCATCCTGCTTGGGATTTGCTCCAGATGCAGAGATTTTTGCCTTTCGAGTTTTCACAAACAAACAGGTCAGGGCAAACCATCAAATGTTCCAATCTCTGATGATAGCAACACTCGTCAAACCTGACATGCGCTGTTTCCCCTTGTTTGCGAAGGAATCCCAGAGATTGTAGGTAGTAGTAGTAGAGCGTGCTCTCTTTTGTTTTGTTTTACAAGTGCTGTGGTGGCTGTGGCTCAAACCTGGTGGAGAAGATGGCCAGGTTTATTCTTTATCTCAACAAGCAAAGAGAGTTGCATGTTCTGGGAACCATTAGAAAAAAGGAACCTGGTCCAGAAATGGCCATGATTGTGCCTTATTTCCAAGAGAGAGAGAGAGAGAGAGAGAGAATGTGTGGTCCTCCAAGAAAATGGAGACCTGGAAATGTCTGCTTCTCTTTACAATCGGAACATAGGTCTGCACAATTTACTTTGTGGACTTGAAAAGAGTCCTCTTGTTCCACCAGACATCTTCTAGTGGCTGTTTGTGACGAGGCAGAAGCAGAGTAGCGAGGCTGGGAGAGAGAGGGAGAGTGAGAGCACACACACACGCTCACTCAACCCGACGCAGACTCGACACGACTCGACGGACGTAGACACAAAAGTGGCAAAGTCGCAAAGTCGCAGTCTTGACTTCCCGAACACAATGTCGAAGAAACACGAGCACTGAGGCTGAGAACTGGTTGCCCGTACTGGGCTTGAGTCCTGTCTTCAGTACCGGACTCAGGTGTGGTCCTGAGGACGAAAGTGCAAATGCCTCAGGGCCGGTACTGAAAAGCGAAAGTCTGAGAGTGGGCGCCAGAATGTCGGATGGCGCCGAATGTCCGAAATCTGAAAGTCGTAAATGAGGGATTTTGAAAACGGGCGCCAGAATGCAGATGGCGCCAACTGTCTAAAATCAAAAAAGAAAGAACAAAGAAAAAAGAGAAACAAGATAATAGTAAGAACAAAAAAAAGGAACGAATACCAGCCAGCTGGCGGGTGGTAACCCGCAGACCAGGGATCGAGCCCTGGCGGAGTCGTAACACTATCCCCTCCCTCTAGAAGGCAATATACTGGCTGCCAAAAGTCATGAAAGTAATGCCGAGGCCTGTGAAGGATGGGACGGGGCTGATCACTGGGAAGCAGGAAGAAAAAGGGAGAGGGGTATAATGTGGGTAACAAGGGCTGGGGGAAACAGGGTACGGGGTATCCGTACTGGTGGACTACTGAGAGGGAACAGAGTTTGTCACTAATGAACTACAGGGTTAGGAACTGCAGGGGAGCAGGGTTGTCCTACTCATGGACTACAGGGTTATGATCCAAGGGGGGAACAGGGTTGTCGTACTGATGGACTATCGGGCGAAAGGGTTCTGTGAGCAAAAATAAAGGAAGGAGAATTATTTTTGCAGTGTTTGGGTGTTGGGGTTGCTGAGGATATCGAGGTGAATGGGGTAGGGGAGAAATTGCAGGTTCTGCAAAGTGGTCTGGCTGAGAGTCTTGAAGCAGGTCTTGAAGAAAGTCCATGTACAAAATGCTGATGATAAACCAGTCTTCAAAAGGCTTGCAACGTGTAGTAGGGAGGGTTCCAGCTTGAAAGAAGTAGTGTAGCAGTCCAATGGATGAAGGTCCAAGTGTCAGGTTGCGTCCGGTACACGGTCCTGATGATGAAGTCTGATCCGGATAGCAGATTGCAGACTGATCCTGATGTCCATGTCAAGAGTGCTGCTTTAGAAGTCTGCAAGTCCAGGTGCCTGCCAATGGAACAGCATGGTGGCCAACCAGCTGCTTATGGGCACGTTCCGGGTATGTTATGATGACAACCTCGTTCTGGAGCAGACTAGTGAAGGTGATTGCTCGGATTTCCTTGGCTGTGTGATGAAAGCTCTGGAATGGCCATGGGGTTTGCAGTGTGTTGCTTTGCACAAAAATCAACGGAGTTACAAAGAGAAAGGAGTGAAGTTTCAGAACCTGCAGGACTTCGACTCCTATACGAGTAAGCAGCAGAAAATGGCCGTCGTCGGATCATGTTTTCACCGGGCACGGAAGTACATTACCATGAAGGGGATGGAGGTTGTGTTTCTACTTCCCTTGAAGATCGAGTTGCGAAAGAGGGGTTTCCCAGATACATATTTCGATAATGGGCTGACGGTCTTTTCCAGGAAGTTTGCGGGGTCTGGGATGATTGGGTGGCTGTACTGACAGGCTGGGGTAGATTGACGATTGGCGCTGTAGGCGCTTGCACCCATGAGGGTGGATTAGTAAGATCGGGGGCAGGGAGATGGGGTCTGGAGAAATGTGCGATAACAGAGTTGGGGTCGGATGGCCACTGAAAACGTTGGGGGAAGTGGCTACTGGGGTGCATCTGTCTTGGACTCACACTCGAACGGATGCCTCTGTGATTTGTTTGTTGTTTGTTTTGCCTTTTCTCCCTTTCTTTTTCTGTTTCTTTTTCTTCCTTTTTCTTTTTCTTTTTCTTTTTCTTTTCTTTTTCTTTCCTTTCTTTTTCCTTTTTTCCCAAAAACACTGGTTTCCCGAAGCACCTTTTTGAGGGTCTACATGGGGCCGCCCGGTGAATGGGCAGGTGGCGGTAGGAGAAGTGAGAAGTTTGGGACTGTGCCTTGATTTTAGTATCGATACACATCTAGATGTGTATAAGAGACAGGGTCTATCCTGTCCACCTTCTATATTTTTCTGACGGCATTCTGGGGACTTTTTCTTGCTGACGAGTATCTTTGTTTCTATCTCGGACCTTCTTAGACGATTCTTCTTTTGGTTCTTAAGCTTGAGACGTCTATTTGCTCAGTCCCTTTCCCTAGCGATACGACAGACCCCTTCTTGCTGACGAGTATCTTTGTTTCTATCTCGGACCTTCTTAGACGATTCTTCTTTTGGTTCTTAAGCTTGAGACGTCTATTTGCTCAGTCCCTTTCCCTAGCGATACGACAGACCCCTGATGATTCAGGTTTGGCGGCCGGATGAAACGCAGCGTAGGGTCGCTGCGCCAGTTTTCACGATTATCTTTTGATGCTTCGGCGGTATTATTTTTTATCATATGGCCGAATGGTCGCGTTTCGGGAAACTTGGGTTGAGCCTTTGCTATTCTTGTTCTTCTTTCTCCTCCTTTTCTCCCTCTTCTTCCTTTCTTCCTCTTTGGTCTCTCTGTCTCTTGTTGACAGCCAGTTTGACTTTATGCGTGTCTGGAAGGCTTGTCCATTACCAGCACTTCATGCGGTAACCGCCGTAGGAATAGTACTACGGATGTGTGGCTGCGCTTGTCGGGTTTATCGTCGTCAAACTTGATACCTGCTCTGACTCAGATATCCTATCCTTCCCTTTCTGTCTCCGTCTTACCTTCCTTTACTTTCGTTGACTATCTTGTCATGGCTGCTCCGGCGCGAGGAGCATGTTTCAATTGTGATCAATTTGGTCATTGGTCTCGGGAGTGCCCACACCCACGAAGGGTGGGTTATCGTCCCTCGGTAGCCACGGGGCCTAATGCGGAGCCCATTTGGCTCTACCTGCTACGGGCTGTGGCCCCAACGGTTCAGGCTACGGCTCCACCCAATCCATCGTATGCAGCTGCGCCTCGAACCGGTTGGTGGACCAGGAACCAACAGATCCTGGATAAGTGTAATGCTTTCGTAAGCAAGGCGGAGCAAAAGGAAAGGGAGGAATTGGAGGCGAAGGAAAATGAGAGGAAAAAACGAGAGAAAGAGGAGGAGGCTGCGCAAAAGAGAAAAGAGCGTGAGGAATTGGAAAATTCTATGGGTCAGAAGTTGGAGAGCCGGCTGGCTCCTATGTACGAAGCAATCATGGGCAGAGGTGTGGCGAGTTCAAGTTCTGTAAATGAAGAGATGGAGAAATTGCGACGTGAGAATGCGGATTTGCGAACCAAGTATGGGATCAAGGAGCAGTTGCCTTCCACGGAGGCTATTGATCGATTGCAACGCAAAAACGTTGAATTGCGGAGGCAAGAGGCTGATCTCAAGCAGAAGATGGAGGGAGATTTGGCGGCGTTGAGATGGGAGATTCGGGAAATGTGGGAGTGTCGGGAGAATTCGGGAAAAAGTGATTTGGCTAAACAGGTTGAGGATCTACGCACTGAGATGGAGGCTCTGCGTAAGCGTAATGAAGAAACTGAGGAGGTGGCCCAGCTCTGGCGAAATGAAGCCCTTCGTCCCGGTAACAAGAGGGGGAGTATTAATGTTGCAACTCCTATCTCTGAGGGGAGGGCAGCCACAAGGTCAAAGTCGGTAAGCACATCAGAGGAGGCTCGGAGACTTCGGGCTGAGCTACTGGACTTGCATGAGAGGCGTACATGTGATCTTACGGAGGTCGAGCTTCTAAAGCAAAGGCGGGTGGACGCTGAAGCCAAGCGAGTTGAAGCCGAGGCAGAGCTGCAGAAGCTAAGAGAACAAATGCACAAGCTATCTACAGATGCGGGGGAAGCTGCCACGCCGGCAAGCGTGGGCACCAACCTCAAGGACAGGATGGAGGAGGCGGCGAAGAGTGGGTTTCGTTCGGGGCGTAAGGGCAAGATGAAAATGACAGCTGGCCGAGTGCCCTGCCCAGATGCAAGTGCGAAAAAAGCTAACGATCGGTTTGTTATGCTTCAGGACGAAAGGAAACGATTGAAGGCTTTGAAGAAGTCCGGTCTGGAGGCCTTGTGTGAGGAAGAGGGCCTGCGATATAAGACTATTGAAATAACGTCGGAGGAACTAGCACAGCTCTATACGGCCAGGATGTTCGATGGAGATGGTGGGAAGCATGACGATGCGAAGCGGAGGCATGGGGCGGTGGAGGAAAGTGATGTCGCGGTTGAAGAGGAGGTGCCCTCAGACTCGGTCTGATGGGACCTCCGAAACGCGACTCTTTGGAATTTAGCACGGGTTTGCCGAGACTCTCATTCTCCTTCTAGTTCGTCTTCTCCTCTTTCTCCTTCGTGTCTCTCCTCTTTCTCGACTCCTTTGCTGCGAGATGTTTCTTGGAATGTTTTCTTCCAGGCTGTGGTGCTTGTCATGGTCTTTCGAGGATTTATCCCTTGGGCTGACAATTTTCGTTCCTACCTGTTGACTACGGCTAGGGACGGTGGCGATCTGTGGTCACGAAAGGGTTCGCTTGTGTATGTTCTGCTGTCCCCTTGGCACAAGCATGAGTATGTAGGATCAACGAGTCGGTCACTTGACGTGCGATGGGGTGAGCACGTCTACAGGGATTTGAGAAAGGGGATAGGAACCACCGATTGTACAACTGGCTGAGGCGCTGTGGTCCGGGAAGCTATGTGGCTCTGCCGTTATTTTATTGTGAGCAGTCAGATTTGCTTAGTTTGGAAAGAATGGTCATCCGAAGGTGTAGTCCGTATTTGAATAGTCGGGATAGACCTACTAAGCGAAGGAACTGTAGACCTGGGAAGCAAGAACGGGAAAAGCTGCGAAGAAGGAGGGCAGGGAGGATCAATGATAAAGGGAGTGTTTGTTTGTCTAAGCATACACATCTTGTTTTTCGAGTGATGATTGTGGGCGGTCAGCTAGTCTGCTGGAAATTCTGTCTTAAGCAAGAGAAAGAGGTAAGTCGACTATTACAATTCGTTGTGCTGGGGGAAGTTTACTGCTGGATTCATGGAAGATTGTGAAGCGTTGTTTTGGTGGTTCTGTTGTGGCAACTGACTTTGGGGTTGCGGCTTTGAAAAAGAGTCGTGGTTGGTTGGTGGATGGGGTCGTTTTGCATTTCCACACTATCACCTATTATTGCTCGACGCTGCTTTGTCATAAGCCGGTTCTTCTTGACTTCCTCCGCAATCCGTCGACACGTGCTCAGCTGCATGACTGGGGGCTTGAACGGCTTGTATTTCTGTACACAGCTGTTCGTTGTTTCAAGGATAGGAGGACGCGGTATACGTTGAGATGCTTACTGACGGGAGTGGTACGTAAGGCTTTTCGATTTAATGTGCGTGCCTGTTTGGTTATCCGCTTATCTTATGATATTCTTGTGAGTAAGAGTGCCGTACGCCTGTTGTGTGGGGAGCTGGTTAGGAAGTTGGAGCTGCCGGACTGTCTGAAGGAGATGGCTGTAAGACGAATGAAAGTGGTTTGGACCAAGAATAGAAGTACGGGTGATGTTTTGTTTAACTTTCGGGAGGCGAGCAGGCAAACTGAGCATGAGTGTTGTTGCAGTGAGATGGGTGGGCAGTTTCCCCGGATAGCTGGGCATGTCTGTTTTCGGATGTCGGATGTTGGCTTTGTCCCTCCTTTTCTAAAGAACGCAAAAAACATTCCGCGTCCTTCTCGTTCCACTTCGGATAGATTGCTTGTCCAACAGATTACATCCTCTTTTGAGATGGTTGAAACGGTATTCACCAATTCGTGGTAGCTGAGGCAGATCCCAGGGCTCGATCCCTAGTTCCCCAACTTACCTGTGTACAATACCTGCGTCAACTCGAAGAGTTGAACCTGCGACCTGTAGAACCGCCAGTGGTAGGTAGGTCTGTCATAGGTCTATAGGTAGCCAGGATTCGATCCGTAGACCTGTAGATTAGAAGGCTAGCTGGAGTCCTTCTAGAAGGTTGGCAAGTGGTCAAGTGGTGCAGGCAAGTGGGCAAGTGGTGTGACTAAAGCAAGCCCATGTTGGAGACGAGGACAAGTGGCAAGGGCAAATAGTAGGACCCCAGTGCAACTGCACTGCGTCGTAGGGTAGTCGCCATGCAGTCATGGGAGAGTCTAGAAAGTACCAGTCCGGTCCAGCAAGTACCACGGGGGGGACTGTGTGCACCATGGGCCAGGGATACAGGGCAGACCAACGCAGCGCAGAAGTATAAATCAAGAGGCTGCGTCCAGCCATTTTTTTCATTCCTGCGGATGCCATGCGGAAGCGCTGCCTTAGCAGCTTGTGCGAGGAGGTCTGCAGTGTGCCCGAAGACGAAGTGGGCAGAGAAGTGTAGTGTAGCGATAGGTAGTGGCAGCTAGCACTGCCATAGCTGTAGCATAGCGTGTGTGTGTGTTGCGTATGATACTGAGTGTTGCGTGTGGGACATCCAGGGTGATCCAGAGTGCGAACAGTGAGTTGTGTGGGCGCCCAGTCGCCATAGCCAGTTGAAGAGAACTCATATCTGGTTACGATATCTTAAGTACTGTCAGGGCGCATGTCGCCAGTTGCTGTATCGCTGTTTGCATGCAAGACAAGTGTGAATAATCGGAGTGTGAATGCATGGTTGTTTTTTTGCCGAAATTGGAGGAGAGCATGTTTGAGAGGAAGTCGGTGGAGGCATGCTTTAACAAAATAACAACTGAACCTACATCGAATGGAATGGATTTGGGTGAGGTCTTTGCATGGAGGGTGAGGTTGGGGGATTTGGTGGGCTGCCACATTGACCACAACATGGGTGATTCTTTCTTTTGCTGTCCGACGGTGTATAGGGCCAGCCTGGACAAACTGTTCCTGATGAACCGTGGCTTTCAACAGATCAATAATGAGGAAGAGGTTATGCGGCAGTGTGGGGCTGAATACGTTCGGGACGGGTTTGATTGTCTGGGGAAATGGAACGTGCGAGGTGTGCTGGGGCAGGCATACTCATTCCCCAAGCACAAGGATATTTCAAGGTGGCGACCGATTTGTCCCACCTTTTCGGAACCAGGGGTGACTGCCAGTGAAAATGTGGCGCGGGCTGTGAATCAGTTGTTGTGGGATTTGCCGAAGGGTATGAATTTTAATCTGAAGAGTATGGCGGAATTGGCACCTGCCTTGGGCCAGATCAATAAACAGTTAAAGAAGGGAGAATTTTTTGTCAACGCTGCATTTGACATTAAGGAAATGTTCTGTAACCTGCCTCATCAGTCTATTATGGTAGCAGTCAGGTGGGTAGTGGATTTCTGGGTGGTTAGAGAATGCAAAGGAGTGCTGGTTAGGACTAGAGGTAAGGGAGCGAAGTTGAGGTTTGGAAAAACAGAGATGGGTTGGACCTCCATTCCTCTGGATGTGATAGAAAATTTTGTTTCTTTTGAGCTTGGTTCGACCTTTTTCAAAGCGTGCGGGCAGTTGCTGCAACAGAAGGTGGGGATTCCGATGGGTAAGGCCTCCAGCCCTGCCCTGGCTTGCCTCCTCTGCACTTACAATGAATTTATGTTTTTGACGTCGTTGGGGTGCGATCAGCGACTGGTGAATGGCCTGCGTATGATGGATGACGTGTCAGCTATGATCTGCTGCAAAGAAGGAAATGGCGGGTCTTTGCGTAAGGCTGGTGAAATTATGGGCACGTTCCGGGTGTGTTATGATGACAACCTCGTTCTGGAGCAGACTAGTGAAGGTGATTGCTGGGATTTCCTTGGTTGTGTGATGAAAGCTCTGGAATGGCCATGGGGTTTGCAGTGTGTTGCTTTGCACAAAAATCAACGGAGTTACAAAGAGAAGGGAGTGAAGTTTCAGAACCTGCAGGACTTCGACTCCTATACGAGTAAGCAGCAGAAAATGGCCATCATCGGATCATGTTTTCACCGGGCACAGAAGTACACTTGAAGGGGATGGAGGTTGTGTTTCTACTTACCTTGAAGATTGAGTTGCGAAAGAGGGGTTTCCCAGACACATATTTCGATAATGGGCTGACGGTCTTTTCCAGGAAGTTTGCGGGGATCTGGGATGATTGGGTGGCTGTACTGACAGGCTGGGGTAGATTGACGATTGGCGCTGTAGGCGCTCGCACCCATGAGGGTGGATTAGTAAGGTCGGGGGCAGGGAGATGGGGTCTGGAGAAATGTGCGATAACAGAGATGGGGTCGGATGGCCACTGAAAACGTTGGGGGAAGTGGCTACTGGGGTGCATCTGTCTTGGACTCACACTCGAACGGATGCCTCTGTGATTTGTTTGTTGTTTGTTTTGCCTTTTCTCCCTTTCTTTTTCTTTTTCTTTTTCTTTCTTTTTCTTTTTCTTTTCTTTTTCTCTCCCTTCTTTTTCCTTTTTTCCCAAAAACACTGGTTTCCCGAAGCACCTTTTTGAGGGTCTACATGGGGCTGCCCGGTGAATGGGCAGGTGGTGGTAGGAGAAGTGAGAAGTTTGGGACTGTGCGTTGATTTAGTATCGCTACTTCTAGAACGAATCGTTGTTCGGTGTGTTCCTTTTAGGCTGTATCTGACTATCTTTTCTGGTTAGCTTCATTACTGTATTTGTTGGTCTATCCTGTCCACCTTCTATATTTTTCTGACGGCATTCTCGGGACTTTTTCTTGGTGACGAATATCTTTGTTTCTATCTCGGACCTTCTTAGACGATTCTTCTTTTGGTACTTAAGCTTGAAACGTCTATTTGCTCAGTCCCTTTCCCTAGCGATACGACAGACCCCTGATGATTCCGGTTTGGCGGCCGGATGAAACGCAGCGTAGGGTCGCTGCGCCAGTTTTCACGATTATCTTTTGATGCTTCGGCGGTATTATTTTTTATCATATGGCCGAATGGTCGCGTTTCGGGAAACTTGGGTTGAGCCTTTGCTATTCTTGTTCTTCTTTCTCCTCCTTTTCTCCCTCTCCTTCCTTTCTTCCTCTTTGGTCTCTTTGTCTCTTGTTGACAGCCAGTTTGACTTTATGCGTGTCTGGAAGGCTTGTCCATTACCAGCTGTTTAATCTCCTCGAACTGTGCTGCAGCAGACCATCGTCCTCGTGCTCTTGCCATTAGATCCTTTATCGCTGGCGATGCGCAGGAGCCACAAGTAAGGCTTGGACAAGAGAGACAGAGGATGTGGCAGAGGACAGATTGGGGAACGAGACGAAGGCAAGAGCGGATTAGACAAGGAGAAGTCAAGGGCCTGGGGGTTTACTGGGTGCAGGGGATGTGTGTAGAGGAGTGAGGCAGGGTTTATGCAGGGTATATGGGTGTTATACGTAGTGTATAGCTAGGATACGGGGTGAGCACGATCATAGGCACGAACAAGTTTCATGGCGTTCTTGAGATTATTGAGGGGTTCCCTTGTAGATTCTTCATCTGTGTATCCGGTCCATTTGACTTTGTATTCAGTGATTGGTTCTGGGTGATCGGATACTTGAGTTCTTCTTCGTCCTATGATAGATTCTACCACGAATTCAGGCCTGGTAGGCAGCATGATTGGTGGAGGTCTAGGATACGGGCGGTTGGCAAATTCTGGAGGGGATTCATGGTATTCGTTTATGTACTCCACATGGAAGATACGGTGAACATGGTTGATGTCAGGGGGTAGTTGAAGTTTGTAATTTTCAAGGGATGTTTGTTCAATGACGGGGAATGGACCGAGCCATTTGTTTGAGAGTTTGTTGGACAAGCCATGTTGGGGTGCAAAGCGTTTGGCTGAGAGCCATGTTTGGGTTCAAAGCATGGGGCAGTGATAAGGCTTGGGTGTTGGACGATAGGCGGCCCAGGGTCGTGTAGGCTTGCCGGGAAGGCGATGTGGTGACATAGGGATGGGTGATGAGAACTTGATGATGTGGCATTTAAGCCGAGGTGGAACTGCATTTCGTTGTTTGTTGTGCCAAGGCAAAGACCAGTCGTCATAAATGCACGTCAAGTTGTGGGTGAGAAATCTGTGGTTGGGAGCAGCATTTGAGGTACGTTGCTCTCTTCCTTATCTACCCTCTTCATCGCTTCTTACGTGAGGAAGTGAGTTCTGTCTTGAGAGTCCTCTCAATGTGAGGTGTCACGAGCGCTCAACTTCGAGAGTCGACATTCTTCCCGGGCAGCAAGCTTGTGGGAGACATGCGAAGCCTCTGAAGGGCCCTGGACAAGCACTTGGGTCACGGTCACCATGCCAACCCGTTGGGACTAGTACTCGCATGCTTTGTCGCGAGTACTTGGTTCTGCTTATTGTGCAGAAGAGGTCTTGTTGAGCATGTCATCCCTATAAGAAACGCTCACCAGACCGTCTATAAATATTTCTGGCGGGTTGCCGGATTGAATTGGGCTGTGATTGTCGTCCTGTCTGCGACGTTAAATAATTTTTGAGGACCTTGGGGGCTGTCCTTAAACTGCCTCTTGATCAGCCAGATCAATCGGACGTAAGGCTCGTTGCATGCGAGGGTAAACAAAGTGCAGGGCTGGCAGGCTTAATAAAGGCTTGGGGCACAGGGGCGGGCCAGATTGCACACCTTTAGGCATGCTGCTCAACCAGATGCTCAGGACGTCGATACAAGTGACTACTCAAGAGGGATACAGGGGGAGGGGGGATTTCGGCAATTGTTCACTGTGGGACTGCTTAGATAAACTGCCATCCAACATGCATCTCCACCTGCAATTTATTTTAATTTTTGATTGTTTAGTTGTACAGACTTGGTGAAAACTGACAGACAACCGCAAATAGGATAGATCAATCCTTGCTGCATTGCATTTTGTTCCAGAGTGATCTAAAAATAGAACTAGACTTACCTTTAGGACCTGACAGTGATTGCTAGTTACCACTTGACTACTTTTCTCCAGGCTGAGCGAATTAGTTGATTATTATTACTCGGTTGGGTGTCATGCTAAGGTAGGATTTAGAGTGGATTCTAGTTTAGATCACACACCATCGTAGCTCATGAGTGAAACAATTAGTAGTGAGGAGGAGGAACGATTAGTGGAAGATCTTAGAATAACTGCTCTCAGTCGTCCGATCACTTTCCAAGAGTTAGGTCCAGGAGAGGAAAGGAGGCTGCGGAGGGAAGCCAAGGAGAGGGTGGCATTACGGAGGTCTAGGGCAGCAGTAGCCAGCATCAAGGCTGCAATGGCTGCCACCTCTATGTCGCAGGCCTTGGCCCAGGCCTCTTCGTTAGGTGTTAGTCAGGGTGTCTCTCAGAGGTACATCAGTCTGTCTATTGGCTCACAAGTCAACCAGCAATCTCCTCTCACGCTAGAGGATTATGAGATCCTCCAAGCGGAAGCCCTTCATAACGAGTTGCAACAGCAGTTGAGAGAAGCAGTAGCGAGGAAAGAGAAAGCTATATTGAGAAAAGCTAGGCTAGGAATTGAGGCAGGAGTTAGGAGGACTAGAAGCACGGGACGAGTCAACACTGGAACCTGCGATTTAGTCGCTGCATCGCTCGCTCCTTTTGCGCGGCAAAAGCACAGATTCAGCTGGAAGTGCTGGCTGAACTAGTGGCCGGCCAGAACCAAATTCCGGCTGCACTGCAGGCTCCTCGCCCAATCATGGGGCAGCCTCAGTATTTTGTAGCTCCCCGTTCGGTTGCAGGTCCCTCAGTGACGCCTTCGGCGATAGGGCCCTTTTTTTCTCCTATGTTTGGCAAGCCTCTTTCGGGTGGTTTGGCAGAAGTTAGTGGTCCGGTTCGAAGCATTTCTCTTGTACCATGAATGACGGTGGCAGCTAAGTCCCGTCGTCAAGACATGCTCAAGTTAGCATGCATCAACCTGTCTCAGTGGCTATGCAGTCACTGCAGCAGTCCAACCCATGCAGTGCATGCCCAAGATCCTAAACCTTTTTCTGGCGATAAGAAAAAGGATGAGGACCTGGACACCTGGGTGAGAATTGTGCCTACCTATGTGAGCCACAAGCTCACAAGGCCATTACAGGAAGTTATAGTCGCTGCTTCCTTTCTAGAGGGTTCGACAGCACGATGGTTGAATGGTTTAGTTCAGCAACAGGGCTATGGTCGAAATTTTGATGCCTGGGCGTAGACTTGGACATTGGAAGACTTTATCAAACAACCCTACTAAAGCTTATCGGTCGCGGCACCGAGTCTCTCATCTGCAATGGTCCACGTTAGTGTTTTTGCATCGCGAAGCGTGAAACGTCCGATGTAAAATTTTGACACGCGATCTCGTTTGCATCGCGAAGTGTGAGACGTCCGATGTAAAATTGACGCGTGTGGCGTTTGTTTTTTTCTCGGGTGAGTCCGGTTTCGTTTTGTTTTTGCATTCGATCGTTTGCATCGCGAAGCGTGAGACATCCGATGTAAAATTCTGCCGCGCCTGATGCGCCCGACGCGTTTGGCGTTTCTTTTTTTCTCGGGCAAGTCTGGTTTCGTTTCGTTTTTGCGTTCTACGGACAGATACACGGTTATGATTTTTGTTTTTCGTGGATTTTGTGGATGTCGAGAGTAGTGAATCTTCCGCTAGAATACAGACGTTGTCGTTGGCTGTCGGTGGGTGCTTGGGGCCGGTTGGTGTCATGATTTTTGTTTTTTGTAGACGTTGTCGTTGGCTGTCGGTGGGTGCTTGGGGCCGGTTGGTGGGTGCTTGGGGCCGTTCGGTGGTGCTTGGGGGCGGTCGGTGGGTGCTTGGGAGCGGTCGGTGGGTGGTTGGGGACGGTCGGTGGGTGGTTGGGGGGCGGTGGGTAGGAGCTTGGGGCGGGTCGGTGGGGAGGTGCTTCGGCCGGCTCGGTGGGGAGGTGGTGGGGAGATGCGTCGACCGGATCGGTGAGGAGGTACTTTGGCCACCTCGGCGGGGAGGTGCTTCGGCCGGCTGGGTGGGAGTGCTTCGGCCGGCTGGGTGGGGAGGTGCTTCGGCCAATTGGGTGGGGAGGTGCTTCACCCAGCTCGGTGGGGAGGTGGTGGGTAGGTGCTTCAGCCGGCTGGGTGGGGAGGTGGTGGGTAGGTGCTTCGGCCGGTTCGGTGGGGAGGTGGTGGGTAGGTGCTTCGGCCGGTTCGGTGGGGAGGTGGTGGGTAGGTGCTTCGGCCGGTTCGATGGGGAGGTGGTGGGTAGGTGCTTCGGCCGGCTTAGTGGGGAGGTGGTGGGTCGGTGCGTCGGCCAGCCCGGT
>BFEA01000345.1:755868-768281 GCA_003427395.1 Chara braunii
CGGAACATCAACACATGCATGAACTTGACAAAGTGAAGATTTGCACTAGTGGAACACATTCACATGAGTAGAAGAGCAACTAAGTGTGAACCGGAACACTACAACTCACATGAACTTGACATGGTGAAGGTTGAACTATTGAAAGCACATGCATATGGAGGAAAGAATCAGCCAAGTATGAATCGGAACACTACAACTCGCATGAACTTGACAACGTGAAGCTAGAACTAGTGAAAGCACATGCACATGGAGGAACAAGTATGAACCGGAACACTACAACTCACACGAACTTGACAAGGTGAAGGTTGAACTGCACATGGAGGAAAAAATCAATGAAGTATGAATCGGAACACTACAACTCACATGAACTTGACAAAGTGAAGCTAAAATTAGTGAAAGCACATGCACATGGATGAAAGAATCAACCAAGTATGAACCGGAACACTACAACTCACATGAACTTGACAAAGTGAAGCTAGAACTAGTGAAAGCACATGCATATGGAGAAAAGAATCAACCAAGTATGAACCGAAACACTACAACTCACATGAACTTGACAAGGTGAAGGTTGAACTAGTGAAAGCACATACACATGGAGGAAAGAACAACCAAGTATGAACCGGAACACTACAACCCACATGAACTTGACAAGGTGGAACTATTGAAAGCACATGCACATGGAGGAAAGAATCAACCAAGTATGAATCGGAACACTACAACTCACATGAACTTGACAAAGTGAAGCTAGAACTAGTGAAAGCACATGCAAATGGAGGAAAGAATCAATCAAGTATGAACCGGAACACTACAACACACATGAACTTGACAAGGTCAAGGTTGAACTATTGAAAGCACATGCACATGGACGAAAGAATGAACCAAGTACGAATCGGAACACTACAACTCACATGAACTTGACAAAGTGAAGGTTGAACTATTGAAAGCACATGCGCATAGAGGAAAGAGCAACCAAGTGTGAATTGGAACACTGCTATACACATGAACTTGACAAAGTGAAGCTAGAACTAGTTAAAGCACATACACATGGAGGAAAGAATAACCAAGTATGAACCGGTATGTCACCATGTGAGGGTTGAGTCATGCATGTGACTGAGACTTGCTCAAACATATGCTTATGGCTCATGAATTCAACCAAGCTTGAAACGGAATGTCATTATGTGAGAGTTGCGCCATGCATGTGGGTGAGACTTGCTCAAACACATGCTTATGGCCCATGAATGCAACCAAGCATGAAACAGAATGTCATCATGTGAGAGTTTAGCCATGCATGTGAGTGAGATTTGCTCAAACACATGCTTATGGCCCATGAATGCAACCAAGGAAGAATAGGAATGTCATCATGTGAGAGTTGAGCCATGCATGTGAGTGAGACTTGCTCAAACACATGCTTATGGCTCATGAATGCAGCCAAGGAAGAATCGCAACACCATCTACTATGAGAGGGGAGAGCACAAGCTAGACTAGTAAAAAACACAAGATTTGAGCTTGAAATCACCCACGGAAGAATCGGAGCAATTCCTACTACTATGCGAGTGAAAAGCAAGAGTTAGAGTGAACCAAATCACAAGTTTCAGAGCATGATATCATCCATGGAAGAATCGGAGCACTTCCTACTACTATGTGAGTGAAAAGCAAGAGAGAGAGTAGACCAAATCACAAGTTTTTAGCATGAGATCATGCATGGAAGAATCGGAGCACTACCTACTACTATGTGAGTGAAAAGCAAGAGATATAGTAGACCAAATCACAATCTTTGAGCATGATATCATCCATGGAAGAATTGGAGCATTTCCTAGTACTATGTGAGTGAAAAGCAAGAGATAGAGTAGACCAAATCACAAGTTTTGAGCTTGAGATCACCCATGGAAGAATCGGAGCACTTCCTACTACTATGTGAGTGAAAGGCAAGAGATAGGGTAGACCAAATCACAAGTTTTGAGCTTGAGATCACCCATGGAAGAATCGAAGCACTTCCTTCTACCATGTGAGTGAAAAGCAAGAAATAGAGTAGACGAAATCACGAGTTTTGAGCATGAGATCATCCATGGAAGAATCGGAGCACTACCTACTACTATGCGAGTGAAAAGCAAGAGATAGAGTAGACCAAATCACAAGTTTTGAGCATGATATCATCCATGGAAGAATCGGAGCACTGCGTACTACTATGTGAGTGGAAAGCAAGAGATAGAGTAGACCAAATCACAAGTTTTGAGCATGAGATCATCCATGGAAGAATCGGAGCACTACCCACTACTATGTGAGTGAAAAGCAAGAGATAGAGTAGACCAAATCACAAGTTTTGAGCATGAGATCATCCATGGAAAAATCGGAGCACTACCTACTACTATGTGAGCGAAAAGCAAGAGAGATATTAGCCTCTAGGAAGGAGAAAGGCAAGAAGAAGAAGGAGAGGGAGAAGAAGAAGAAAGGGATGAAAAATAAGAAGAATAAGAAGAAGAAAAAGAAAGGGAAGAAGAAGAAGGAGGGGAAAACTTAAGCAAAGAGGAAGAAGAAGAAGGAGATAATGAAGAAGGAGAAGAAGAAGAGAAGGAAGAGGAAGAAGAGGAAGAAGGAGAAGAGGAAGAAGAGGAAGAAGAAGGAGAAGAAGGAAAAGAAGGAGAAGGAGAAGAAGAAGGAGAAGAAGAAGGAGAAGAAGAAGAAGAGGAAGAAAAAGGGGAAGAAAAAGAAAAGGAAAAAGAAGAAGAAGAAGAAGGAGAAGAAGAATCTCCTTTTTTCCACTCACCTTCTTGATGTCTTGGAGATGGAGTCTTAACCTTGATGAGGCTTCTTCCTCCTTGCAAAAACACCTCCTTGGCTATGGTTTTCGTCTTCCTCAAACCCCTATCATCTTCCCCTTCTTAGTCTCTCCCAAGTTGCAACAAGCTCCTATCACTATGGCTATGGAGTCCTCCACTCTAGGAGGGCTAATGGGACTCCCTCTAGCCTCTCTCTCTCCCTCACACCTTGGGGGTTATGGCGGATCACCTCCCCAGTGCCATCCTCACTACCACTAGCCTCTAGAGCTCCTCTCCCTAGCTCATAGTCTCCTATAAGCTCCCAAACTGGCATGGGTTCCCCTYTCCTCTCTCCAAGTGAAAGAGTGCTCCTATGAGCTTGGGCAGCATGGCCACTCCTCATGCAATTGTGAATGTGGCGGACTGAATGCCCAGCTTATGTAGGCTGAAACCAGCAGTCCGGCCAGCCCCTCGCTCCCTTTGTGCCTTGAGCTGAACCGAGGTACCCCCAATGCAAAATTTCACTACTAAGCCCTTTCGGAGGTACCCGGGTCTCATTTTGGCCAAGTACATGCAGTCTGAGTGGTTGGTACCAACTCGGATTGCCTCTTGGCCTTCTTCGGCCTCCTTTACATTTCCAAAATGCTGCCCCCTTGGGTCCTAATGCCCAAGGGGCAGCTTTACTTGAGAGAAAAAGGCCTAGTGGGCCTTTTTCTCGATTTTTTTCAGTTTCTATCCCATTTTGGGTAGGCCGAGATATTTTTCCATGCAGTGGTGCATTGTCAGCCTTGGATCTGGTTGAGATCTAAGGCCAACAATATTTCGTGCCACCCCCAAGTAGCCCTTGCTTCAAATTTGAGCCCCTAAGTCCACTTTTTCAATTTTTTGGTGCATCTGGCTCTTTTTTTGGGCCAAATGCACAGTTTCGTTTCTTTCCCTCTTTTGTTTCTTTCCATTTTGGGCTGCCACCTCATTCCGGAGTTAGCCATTTTGAGCTGGTCCACAAAAAACGGCTAGTTCCTCTTTACCAGGAGATCTGATCTCATATCTATGGTCCACAAAAAAAACGGCCATCTCCCTTTCACATGTTTCCTTATTTTCTTCTTTTTAATTCAGATTTTCTGGAGATATGGTCCCAAGGGTCATATCTCTGCATTCTGGATTGCCCTCCCTCATTCTAGGAGGGATGAGGTCACAGTTGGGACCTGCCATTCCCTACTGTGCAGGTCCCAATGGGAAGGCACATTCTCCTCCACTCTTTTCTCCCCCTTTGTCTCATTCTCCTTCCATTTTCTTTCTTTTTTTTTTCTTTTTTCTTTTATTTCAGTTTGATAAGTGTCAAACAGTTGTGCACCCTCTTTCTAGGCCTTGGGACCTCATTCATGGCTAGATTCATGGCTAACACTTGGCCGCTATATCTCGAATTACAATAATGGCACCCCCATGTTCCTAGGGGGCTCCATTTTGCTTCCGTTAGTCCCAATTTTGAGCCCCTTTTACTCCGATTTTCTTTGGACAACCTTTTTCTTATGTTGAGCCTCTTGAGGCTCTTATTTTCTCATGCCTAGCTAGTCCGAGATATCTCAGACTGCTGAGTAGCTCTCCCAACACCATTATTTTACTTTCTTTTTTCTCATGACTCTCCCACTCGCACCTACTAGTGCTTGCACTAGTGGTGCGAATATTTTCCACCGTCTAGATCCTCGATCTCGACGGTGCCATTTGCTTGTCCGCTTATTTCTTGTGTTGGCTCACAGTTCCCTTAGGACATCTGAAGTCCCCGCCACTCTCCTCCGTACTGGTTCTGTTTTCTTGTCCCGCCGGTAGTCCCGCTGGCGCGTGTCGTTTTGAAACTTTTATTATTTTGGGCCCACTTGGTCCCCGACAACATCGCGGACGGTGTCCCATTTTTATTTTGGGACCACCTTGCCTTTGGTGGTTCCAATATCTCTTCCTTAGGTGCCATATGTGTGCCGGATTTTCTTGGTCGTGAGATCTCATCTCACGGTTGCCGTTTACCGTCTTCACTTGCCCCATGCCGAAATTACTCCTTTCTAGCCTCTTGGGCTTGCCGTGGCTCATTTTCCCTTAGCCTAGGCATCCCCATGCAGTCCGTTATTTTTCTCGGTCTGCAATCATGGTCATTTTCCCGGTCCCACAACCCCACAACTTGCCCCATGTTAAAAGAAAATGAAGCGTTTAAAGTGCATTCGGGCTCAATGTTGGTTCCGGATGCACCTAAAACATGTGTTTTCCCTTCCCCATGCAGTCCGTTGCAACTCGGACTGCAATAGGAGTCCATTCCCTAGCCCCAATGCCCCATAAGTAGCCCTTACTTTGAAAGGAAAAATTTTGCCAAAAAAAACTGTTAACGGCGGAATACCTGCTAATGAAAGCAGGCAAAGTGAGAGACAACTAGCAAGCCAAGGATCTTTTGTATAAAGTCCAGTATAGTCTCTTATTTGATCAGTACCTGTGCGTAAACCAAATAATATAATACAAGAAAAAACGCCAATATTCATAAATAAATAAAAGATCATATAAACTAATAAACTAGCATATCCAAAAACGGTAAACTCTCAAGTGCATCCGGACTCAATTTTGGCTCCGGATGCACCTGAAATATGTGTTTTTCCTCCCCCCATGTAATCCGTTATTTTTCGGTTGCATGGGGCCTTGATTTTCTTTGATTTTCTCTCTTCAAAATCAAAGTCCTTTGCAACCGTCATATTCCAGAATGAATCTGGTCACGGATGTATCTCCAGAATGAATCTGGTCACGGATGTATCTCCCCAAGTGGTCGTTTTTTATCGTTAAGGCCTTTTTTGGGTCCATGCAGCGTATCTCGGCCAGGGCCTGACCCAGACGCATTTGATAAATGAGGCGAGGGCCTGGGCACTTTCAACCAACTGGCGGTGCGCAACTGCCTGAATTTCCCCCCAGTTGCGAAGTCGTCCAAAATAGGCTTCTTGTCGTCTGTCCAGCCTGCCTTCACTTAGGGTGGCCGACACTATTGCAAATAGTGGCCCACTAGGGCTTATCGAGGCCTTGTGCCTCACATTCCCTCCTCCATACTTCGCTAGTCCTCTTAGAAGTTTAGTCGCCCACTTCAGAAAGGAAAGTGCCAAATTGACTGAACTTCTAAGAGGACTAGCGAAGTATGGAGGAGGGAATGTGAGGCGCAAGGCCTCGATAAGCCCTAGTGGGCCCCTATTTGCAATAGTGTCGGCCGCCCCAAGTAAAGGCAGGCTGGACAAACGACAAGAGGCCTATTTTGGCCGACTTCGCAACTGGGGGAAAATTCAGGCAGTTGCGCAGCGCCAGTTGGTTGAAAGCGCCCAGGCCCTCGCCTCATTTATCAAATGCGTCTGAGTCAAGCCCTGGCCGAGATACGCAGCATGGACCCAACTCAAGCTGCGGGCAGTTGGGCACGGGTGACTATCACAAGCCTTGGGCCTGATCAGTTTGGTCTAGGGCTCAACCTCTTTGGGCCTACTGGAAGCTTCTGGGAAGGGGCCCAGCGCAGCCAGGCTGCACGCAAGGCAGACATGCCACTTTCATTTAGGAAAGGGCTTGCACACGCATTCAACATTCGGGCACTGGCCGCGTGATGTGCAAGCGCTGCTGCGCTAACGCTAGCCAACGGTCACGCGCTCACGGGCGATGTGGCGGGGCTGAGGTAGAGGCAAGGGAACGAGGTTGGGAGAGAGAGGGAGAGTGAGAGCACACACACGCACTCTAACTCGACGCAGACTCGACACGACTCGACGGACGCAAACACGAAGTGGCAAAGTCACAAAGTCGAAGTTTTCGATTTCCGAACACAATGTCCAGGCAAGTCACACCGAAGCACAAGTACTGAGGCCGTAAAGTGAATGCCCCTACTGGGCTTGGGTCCGATCTAAGTATCGGACTCAAGTTCAGGCCGATGGGGAGAAATGCAATTTGCCCAGGGCTGAACTGAAAATCGAAAGTTTGAAAATGGGCGCTAGAATGCCGGATGGCGCCAAGTGCTCGAAATCAGAAAAATAAAACAAAGAGAAAAATAAAAATAAGAAAACAAAGAAAAGAAAATGTGTGTTGTGAACTGCGGGTAGCGTCTCGCGGACCAGGGATCGAGCCCTGGCGTAGTCCGTAACACTATCCCCTCCCTCTAGAAGGCAAAGTCCCGGTTGCCAAAACTCATGAATCAATGCTGAAATCTGTGAAGGACGGGACGGGGCCGATCATTAGTTAACAAGTCGAAAGGGAAGAGGGGTATAATGTGGGTGGCATGGGCTGCAGGAGTAAGAGGGAACATGGTTTGGTACCGGTGAACAGGGTTGTCCTACTGATGAACTAGGGCGGGGTGCAGGGAAGAGGGTAGTCCTACAAATGAACTAAAGGGACGACAGGGAGCAGGGTAGTCCTATTGATGAACTAAGGGGATTGCATGGTTTGCTATAGGTTAAGGGGGAACAAAGTTCAAGGAACGGGGGAACTTCTATTGATGTTCTAGTTGGTAAGGGAAACGGTGTTCAGGAAAACAGGGTATTGCTAATGATGTTTTACAGGGTTGTCAAAGTCTGGAAGAAAAAAAAAAAAAAAATGAAGATGTTTGTTCAGGATGCAAGGGCTGGTTGTGTTCGAAGAAGCAACATCTTATGTGGGAACAAAGTGTCCAAGTGTCTTGAAGCAGCGGTCTTGATCAGGTTTTGGAGTAGGTGGTGGAAGCGGTCTTCGGTGGCTGCAACGGGTAGAAGTCCAAGAAGCGTAGCAGTAGTCCACATATCCAAAGTCCAAGTGCTAGGGTGCGTCCGGTACATGAATTGCAATGAGGTCTGATTTGGAAGCAGGTAAGTTGCAGACAGATGCAAGTATCCATGTTGCAAGTTGCTTCTCCAGTAAGTCTGCGAGTAGGGATGCCGGCCGATGAAAGAACATGGTGGCCAAACCAGCTGCATAATCTCCATGAACAGTGAGGCAACAGGCCATCTTCCTCGTGCGCTTGCTGTTAGATCATTCATCGCCGGCGTCATGCAGGTCCACAAGCATTGGACAAGAGAGAAGGTATTGGAGAGGAAAGATGGGACAAGGCTAGGCGAGGGTAGGGGTAGATCAGACATCA
Organism: Chara braunii; assembly: GCA_003427395.1. Taxonomy (NCBI): domain Eukaryota; kingdom Viridiplantae; phylum Streptophyta; class Charophyceae; order Charales; family Characeae; genus Chara; species Chara braunii. The sequence continues at coordinate 763,732 of BFEA01000345.1, forward strand.
GGAATCAGGGTCAAGGGGAGGGTGGCTGGGTTCAAGGGTGTGTGTAGCGCAGGGTTGCGAGGGTTTAGCGGATGCCATCGTTATATAGGTATGTAGGACATATATTAGCACGATCATAGGCGTGGACAAGTTTCATGGCGTTCTTAAGATTAGAGAGAGGTTCCCATGTAGATTCTTCGTCAAGGTATCCGGTCCGTTTGACTTCGTATTCAGTGATTGGTTTCGGATGATTAGATACCTGAGTGGTTCGTCGGCCGATGATGGTTTGGATAACGAATTCAGGGCTAGCATGATTGGTGGAGGTCTAGGATATGTGCGGTCGACGAACTGGGGTGGGGATTCATGGTATTCTTCTAGGTACTGACATGGAAGACTGGGTGGACACGACTCATGTCGGGGGAAGTTGGAGTTTGTAGTTGACGGGGGAGGTTTGTTCAATGATGGGGAAGGGACCGAGCCATTTGTTGGAGAGTTTCTTGGACAAGCCGTGTTGGGGTTCAAAGCGTTTGGCGGAGAGCCAGACTTTGCCCCCTACTTTGAATGACACGTTGCATCTGTATTTGTTAGTCTTGTTGGCTTGTTGCTCTTGGGTTCGTTCAATGGCTTCGGAGGCTTCTCCCAGGAGTGTGTTCATTGTTGCTACCCATTCATTGAGAGAGGGGCAGGGGGTGGATGGGTTAAGTTGCGAAGGAAGCAAGAAGTCAGAGGGCAAGTGACGGTGGTAGCCAAGGTCGAGGTAGAATGGAGACATGTCGGTGGAAGGGCAGGCGACGGTGTTGTAGGCAATCTCGACGGTTGTGAGCAACTGATCCCAATCGTGTTGGTGAGGACGAGTATCGTTCATCTTCTCTGTTTGTCCATCGGTCTATGGATGGAATGCAGTGCTATACTTGAGCGTGGTTCAGTAGGCCGTGAAGAGGTGTTTCCATAATTGTGAGAGAAAGCGAGGATCACGATCACTAATGATGTTCTAGGGGAGGCCGTGATGGCGAGCAACGTGGTCGAAAAAGAGTGTGGCGACGTCTTTGGCACTGTGCGAGGTTGTGCAAGGGATAAAGTGGGCACATTTGATCAAGCGGCAGACAATGACGTAGATGCAATCATGCCCGTGGTCGGTCTTGGAAAGACCGCACACGAAGTCCATGGATGGACTGCCAACGGTGCGTAGGGATGGGCAATGATTGGAGCTTGTCGGGTTTGGCGTGGGTCGAGGGATTAACGGGTTGACACGTGGGGCTTGAGCGAATGTATGCCTTTATGTCGGCGAGTAGGGAAGGCCAGGAGAAGTAGCGGGAGATGGTGTCGAAGGTTTTCTGGAAATTGAGATGTCCTGCGGTCTTGGCGTCGTGGTGCTCGGCCTAGAGCCTTTGGTATCGATGTAGAGGAGGTTGTTGTGGAGGGAGAGGTGGGTCAAGATCGCGGAGCTTGTTGTAAATGGTGGCGAAGTTTGAGCAGGAGAGAGAGCCTTGGGTGTATCGATGATGAAGTGATGGGGGGAGCTGGATACGAGTCATGGCGGCGTAGACTTTTTCAGGGGGTTTGTGGTCGGGTCGACAGGAGAGGGCATCAGCAACGCGGTTGCTTTTGTTGGGGGTATGGCAAATAGTGAATGTGAACTGGGCGAGGAAGTCTAACCATCGGGCTTGGCGTGGCGTGATGTCTTTCTTGGAAAGGATGGAGGAGACGATGGTGTTGTTAGTGCGGATGGTGAAGTATTGCCTGTCGAGGTACGAGCGCTAGACTTTGAGGACGTGGATCAAGGCGAGAAGTTCCTTCTCGTTGGAGGGATAATTCATCTCCGCAGGGGGAAGCTTCTTGCTAGCGAAGGCGATGGGGTATTCGACGGGTGGAGGCTCATGGTGAGTGGGGGGGTGTCGGCGGTGTCACGAGGGAAATGTTGGGACAGTAGGATTGCAATGGCGAAGTCGAAGGCGTCAGTGGTGACATAGAAGTGGCGGGTGGGGTCAACGATCTTGAGGACGGGGCCGTGGTGATGGTTTGTTTGAGTAGATCGAAGGCGTGCTGGTGGCGATCGTTCCAAGTGAAGGGTTCGTCCTTGCATGTGAGTTCGTGGAGGGGGTAAGAGATTTCGAAAAAGTTGCAAATGAACGGGTGATGGTAGTTGGCGAACGAAGTTGGAGAAGGGTCTTCACCTTACTGAAATGTAATGGGGTTGGTGAGGCGAAGGAAGTTGGGTTGGAATGCGTATGGCATGTAGCGGTCTAGCCACGGGGTTCCTAAGACGATGTCRCACATCAAGTGCATGACATCGAACGAGACCTGACTGCGGAGGGTTCCGACGGTCATGGTGGTCTCGGGAACCATACGGTCTACTACTACGGCGGTGTCTTTGTCGCCTAGGCAAATCGTAGCCGGTAGAGGTAAGACCGGCTTTGCGGACACATGCGTCGATGATGAAGTTACCGGTGGCTGTAGTGTCGAGGAGGGCCCGAAACTTAGGCACCAAGGGTGGCAGCGATGAATTTGCGGTGGAAACGAGATGAGTTGGCGGTGGAGATGATGGTGTCGAGGCAATGTTGTTCATTGCCTAAGCGGACGAGCAGATCGTGTCGAGCTTGTTCCTCAACAACATCGGAGAAGGTGACAGTGGATGGGTTTGGAAGAAGGGTAGAGGAGCATGGGGCAGTGGGAGGCGTTTGTGATGCCTGGGAGTCGTCCGGTGGAGGGGGCGTCACCGGAGGGGGGGGAGGCAGACGAATTGTCGATGCCAGATCGATGTCTTGGGGACCCGCGCTTGCCGAGGGCAGTGATGCGGAGGTTGCGGGTCGAGTGGAGGCGGATTGGCGGGTGAATTGTGCGGCGTTGGAGTAGTTGGTTCGTTGGTGCCTCAATTGGCGACAACGGAAGCAACCCCCGTTTGCTTGAGTTTCTTTTTGAAGATTCTCGTTTAAAGGTTTCCTTTACGCGCTGCTAAAAGACCAATCACTAAAGGACCAAATACTATAATTAAAGCAAGAGTAGCAAGCTGTGCAATCACTTCTATGTTCATATATATTGACCTTTTTTCTCCATCTTCGTAATTTACTAAACATATATGGGAATTTCTATTAGGTGCGCTCCTCGGGGGTGAGTTTCTTGATGCGCGAGGGTGGGGTAGATGAGGGTGGTTGAGAGTTGTGATCTCTGCGCTCCATCCTCATGAATTGGACGACATAGAGTTCCTCGGAAGTGAGGGATGAAGAGTCGAGTGAATCGGAAGATGCATCGGGGTCAGGTGTGGTGAACTCGTCCGAGGAAGTGATGGAGGTGGTGTCTTCAGGGGTGATGTGGTGGAAAAGGCGGGCGCGGGAGGGGGCGGGCGCGGGTTGGTGGTGGGGGTGGAGGAGTCGATCGTGGTGAAGCATGCGTGTGGGGTTCGTGGGCGAGGGTGGTTGCCAGGTCTTTGTGGCATACTCGCTTGATGCGGGAGATGATCGCAAAGTCGGGGAATGACGGTGGTGGGGAGGTGGTGGCGGAGGGAGCGGACGTATCGGACGAAGCGGTCCGTGGAGGTGGCAGAATTGTTCAAGGTAGTCATCAATGGTTTTCTACGGAAGGTGGCAGTGAGAAGGTTGGCCCATTGGAGGAAGGAGTGACGTGGTCCTTCGGAGGCTCGGCGATTGCTGACGTCAACCATCCACCATTTGGCGCCATTGCCGAGGAGGCGGGAGGTGCCAATGGGGAGCCAGTGGGCAAGGGGCATGTGGTGGAGGTGAAAAGAGTTCTGGAGTTGGGTTAGGAAGAGGAAAACGTCCTCGTGGGGGAGGCCGGAGAAGGACATGATGTCGACGGATCGGAAGGAATGCGGGATTTCCCCGTCGTGGGGAACGATCCGGGCGAGGGTGTTGAAGCTGAGGTTATCGGGGGCGGTGTCGTAGCAGGTGTAGTCGAGTTGGTTGTTGTCCTCAAGGAAGTAGTTGGGGGGGAGTTGTGGCATTGCGGGGTAAACCCCGAAGGTGACTTGGGACTAGGTGGGACGGATGGTGGGGATGGTGGAGGTCGTCATGATGGGTTGGGGAAGGGTATGAGAGTGAGGGGGGGGAAGACGGGTGATGTGGATGGGCGAGGAATGAGGCGGTGTGTTGGATGCATCGGATAAGGGAGGAGGTGGGGGGAACGAAACGGTGGTGGATGATGAGGGGGGGAAGGGTTGAAGAGGAAGGGTTGGTGGATGTGGTGGTAGAGGTGGTAGGAGTGGAGGAGGTCGGTCGGGGGGTGTTGCTGGAGGCAAGGGGCAACATGCAATAACATGCAATATCCCCTTCACAGTGAGAGGAAGCTATGCTTGCAGGGGTCCCCTATGGATAGCCTTCGGAGTAGGTAGGTAGTGAAAGGCAAAACAAAAGTTGAGAGAAGAATATAGAAGGGAAGAATTCCCAATAATAATTTAAAAAAAAAAAAAAAGGTTCCAAAAGGGACTAATCGTTTTTAAAGGTAGATTGATACAAACCTGTTTTGAAAGGAGATAGGCTAGTTGGATGATAGGGCTTGGATAACTAAGGGGGTGGGGCGGGGGCTGTCTCTTATACACATCTAGATGTGTATAAGAG